>VWZT01015553.1:3834-69247 GCA_013397055.1 Pachycephala philippinensis | reverse complement strand
CGCCCCGCCCCCGGGCCGCCCCCGCCCCGCCGTACCTGGTGCCTCTGAGCGCGGACGGCGCTGAACATATTGGGAGCCTCCGGACTGCGGGGGAAGAAGACTCGCAGGCGCAGCCCCAGCCGGCCGGGAAGGGGCAGCGGAGGAACGGAGGGAGCGGAGAGCGCGGCGCCGCCGAGGGAAGGCGGCGGGAGCGGAGGGGAGCGGAGCAGAGAAGCGCGGCCACGGCAGCTGCGAGCACACGGCGCTGCGCCCTGGACCCTCCGCCTCCGGGGGGCGGGAGGAGAGCGGGCAGGGGAGGAGGCGGTGCTGGAGCGGCTCCGCTCGGCCGCGAAACGAGTCCGGCCGCCCCGCCCTCCGCGCCCGAGGGCGCTGTAGCCGTGGGCCCCCGCCTCAGGGCCGGCGGGGAGAGGCGCCGTCCCCGCGGGGGCTGAGGCGGTGGAGGGGGCCGGGCCGGGNGGGCCGGAACCGCCGTGCTCGTTTGTGCCGGTACTGGCTGCCGCCGCAAGCGTTGCTCACAGCGCTCAGCCACGAGCACAACTGGTTAAGTAACCTTTGTTTTTCAAACCTGGCGCTGCCTATTCTCAGCCACGACACCCCCTCAGCCATGAGACCCGCGCTGCCGTGACTCTCCTTCAGCCGTGTCAGCACCTCAGCTACAGCTCTCCCTCGGCTATTACTCCTTTGTGGTAACACGCCCTCAGCCATGACTCTTCCTCATCCGTTTCACCTCCTCGGCCATTGCTGCCCCTCGGCCATGGCTCCCTCTCAGTCATGACCCCCCTCAGCCGTGTTACCCCCTCAGCCGTGTTACCCCCTCAGCCATGACTCTTCATCGGTCTGGGCTGTAATTGAAGGCATCATATCTGTTTGACCAAAAAATACCGTGTTTAATGTTGGCAACTCTCCCTGGCAGCTTGCCCTTTGTGTGAGGCCATGCCAGCTACATCCCACCTCACTCCATCACCCTGGAATCCCTCTGGGAATGGCATTTTCCCAGCTGGATGAGAAATACACCCACACACTCTTCAGGATAAATTCTATCTTTCTAGGGAAATTAATTTTTAAACATCCCTGCTGATAAATGAGGGATATTTGAAACCCTGTCTGTTTGTTATGTGTTTGCAAGCTCCTGATTCATGGCTGGGCCTGAGAGCTACTGCAAGATCATCATAAATAATCCATGGGCCGGGTGAAGTCTGAGGATCCATGTTTGCTTCCTGATTTAAAGTGCCAAGGTCACCTGGAAGGCAGCGTACACTTCCCTGTGCAATTTCCCTGTGTGCTTCCTCTGGATTCAGAGGCTGCCTTGGTCAGTTAATAGGAAAACTGTAGATTATGTTAGATACAGCTTCAGTGTCCCTCAGCTGTGTAATGTACATGATATTTCGTTACAATATTTATCCATTTCTCCAACACTCTTCAAGAATCTCAGTGGAGAAGCATGTTTCAAAACGCTGAAGTTGGGCAATTCTGAGGTTTCACACAGAGGGTGCTTTACTGAAAATAATGATCTTGTCTCATCAGAAGCAGGCAGAGGCATTAATCTGTAGGTATATTCCTCACCTGCACATATCTCTCAGCTGCAGCTGAGCCCCTTCCAGCTTCTCACCTTGCCTGCAGCAAACAGGACAATCCCAAATTCTTACCTCTCTGAGACATTCCCACTGCCTCTTTTCAGTTTTAAATCAGCAGCCACACCTCACCTTTAAATCACCTTCCCACACTCTGCTTTCTTTTTGAATGAAGTTTCTTATCAGGGCTGTGCTAATCAAAGGCAAAGCTGGGAGCGAGAGGGAGGTAAAGGAATGATGATCAAATAGAACGGTGCTGGGATGTTCCTTAATTAAGTAAATCTCAGGATTACACAAGCTGCTGTTCCAGTTTTGTTAGGGATGGAGATGCCTTTATGAATCACCATCAATTTTCATTGTCAGCCACCACATGTGACGTCAGAGAGCAGCAGCAGCAGCTTCCCCACAGCACGGTTAGCAGATGAGTGTTCCCAGCTCTTTTCACATAGACCCCTGTGACAGGGGAACACTTTGGGGATTTTGCAGAGCAGGACTAGGCCAGGAGCACGGCTCTCCTTTGGGCCAATTGCGCTGTGATCACCCAAACTCACTCCCACTGAAAAAAAAAGGGTTTTTTTCCTCCGCTCCTTGCTTTGCAATCAACATGAAATTATTTTAAATCATTAAAACACCCTTACTCTGGATGAGATCCTATGATGATGGAAGGTACTTCTATGACATACAAATACCTTCATTTCAAATTAGAAACTTTGCAACCCTTCCCAATGAAACTTGTGCTAAATCTTAATTTATTTCTAAAGAAGAACACATTATGGAAAGGGACCAGTGGACTGAGTTGGTACCAAGTGATTGAGTTACCAGGAGCTGAACGAGAAGAACTAATTGTTATGCTTGTGGAGGCTCTGGATGTACTGCATACCTGTTGTCTCCCGCCGTGGAAAATACAGTCTAATGCATGGAAAGCCCTCTTGATTGTCATCCAAATGGAGTGTTCCCCATAAATCAGGTGTTTGTAGGTGTCCCTGATGTGGCTCTTCCGTTGGTCTCCACCACATCTCATCCAAAGATCTGATGTCTCTGGGTATTGCAAGGCTTCATGTTATAACATCAAACTCTGCTTCCTATAGAGCTTTGTTATGAAAACCACCTGAGAGGGGAAAGTATTGTATTTGGTCAGAGCAAAATATGTGGCTTGGATTGCTGCACTAAAAATGGAGGAAATCTAGAAAAAATATGTTGCTCCTAGAACTGAGAATAAGGCCTTTTTTTTCCTCATAAGCTGCTCTACAAAATGTCTCTAAATCCAGAGTCACGTAGTGTTTCTCTGTGGACACAGACTAGCATAGCTCACTGCAGTGCAGTGCCACCAGCCAGGGAATCCAGTCCCTGCTCTTGTTTTAAATAGAAAATTGTTTTTATGAATGAGCAAAATGCTTTGTGAAACTGAATACAATTTAGTTCAATATCCTTTATCATGTATACATTTAATATATATAGAGAGAGATGTGTATAGCAATTGAAGTTTACTTGTGTTCTGTGTAATTAGCACTTAACACCAGTCTACTCGTTCCATAACTTTTCCTTGCTGCACTTTGGAAGGGTTTTCGATAATTCATTCCGGTTGCAGAAGTACTTGTACAGAACACATTTTGTCAGTGCCTCGGCTCTCAGAGTCCTTAGCAGTGACATTTTAATGGTGTTTGGGCTGGGTTGGGATTAATGGTCCACATTGGACTCTTCCCTGTAAATTCTGGCACGTCATTTTCCATCTGACTGGCTGATAAGGGTAGGGCAGTTCATCTCCTTTCCTTCCCCACGGCAAAGCAGTGATAGTCTTGGATAAATTCATTACATAGGAGCAAAGAATGTAGGAAGTTTATAAGCACTGTGAAGGAGTATTAAAAGACACAGGTTTAATAGCCATGGTCTTACATTTTAATGGCAGGTTCTCTATCAAATCTCTGTTCATCTTTCTTGAACAACATAAACAACTTCCCTCCTTCACTTCAGGAGACACCATTCTTCCACCACAGTCACCTTCCTTGATTGGTGTTGGACAGAAAGCCAGAGACTGTCTGCCACACCAAGGCTATAAATTATGTCTTGTCTCATTTCCATTAAGCAAACGGAAGTCTCCTTAATTAATTCCGTTGGATGAAGTCCATAGGAAACATTCAGAGGATTCTGACAGAGCTACTAGTTAATGTCTTAAAAAAACTCCTGACTACCTGCCCTTGAAGGATCAATCTTTCAATCTCAAAGTCACAGCTTTTGGGATGAAGCATCATGTGAGCTCCCAGCTGCAGATAGATCTTGCACAGAGAAAATAGCTACAATTTTAGAAAAATTACAGCTTTTATAACTCTTACAAGACAATTCTCCCCAGGCAACTGTCAGCAGATCCATTCTGGGCATGAAGGTACTACCTTTATTTATATTACAGGTTATTTTTCCTTGGCCTGGGACAGTATTTAACCCAGATGTAACATCTGTTCAGAAGTATGGATATGTTCACAAAGCAGTACCTGTTCCGTCATCATTCTTGGAGCAAACAAATCCAAAGCTGATATTCAGATTTGATTCCAAACATTTGTGGTGGCACATTTGTGAATGCCCCATCCCTGGAAGTGTCCAAGGTCATGTTGGACAGGGCATAGAGCAACCTGGGCTAGTGGAAGGTGTCCCTGCCCATGGCAGAGGGTGGAACAAGATGAGGTTTAAGGTCCCTTCCAACCTAAACCGTTCTGGGATTCTATGATTTTAAGGAGACTGGACTAAAGTCCGATCCTTTTGACTTTGCATGCATGCTCAAGAGCTTCTGATCAGGAATAAGCCCTTGAAAAAAATCTCCAGTTTGTGGCTTTCCTATGGAACTTGAAATTTTGTTATTGGTTCCTTAGGACTGGAAGCCTAGTTAAAATTAAAAGCTTTTCAGCTATATTAATTTATGGTTGCTGGCTGGTGATATTTGCAAATATATTCTGGTTGTACATTACAAAAACGCTGACTCGTTCCATACACCTGTACGTCTTTCTTGCTTCCATAAGGACAATAATTTCTTTGGCTGAAACATCCTGTTCAGAGGGTTACAATAAAAGACTTTGCACTTGAATTGTTTGCCTTCCTGACCCCTCAGCTTTCTGCCAGCTTCTGACTGTGCACGCAAGTAAGAGCTTTGTACTATTTGTCCTTGGGGCTGCATTCACTAAGTGTTCGCTGTCTGTACTGGAGCCTGGTAGCTCCCAGTTTGCTCTTCCTTCTCTTTAGTTTTCTCCCTGTGAAGCTGCATCATTACTTTCGCTCATGGTCCAAGTGAAAAATCAGAATGTTAATTAAGAATGGTAACAGTGGGAAATCTCTGGAAAACAAATGAACAGAGACCTGATTGCCTCTATCCCAAAGAATAGCTGTGTTGGGTCATGTCAGAGAAGGAAAGGGAGATGTATAAATCCCAGTCTTTCATGATGAAGCATCAGGGAGTGCTGTTAGGCCACCACAGCTGGAAGAGGCTGCTCCTCACCGATGGTATGTTCTCCTGCCTCTTGCATCGCTGCTGTGGTCATTAAGGGATGGCTGTAATTAAGAACACCAGAACACAGCATCGGCAGCAGGCCCAGGGCACCAACAGCCTGGGGGGTCAGGACTGCTCACACACATCTTGTGCCTGTGAGGGATACACTGCCTGTCCTCCCTGCTGCCAGACAGGTGAGCTTTTAAAATAATATTGAGGGTAGGTGACCAGGTAGGGATTTAGCTGCTTTGCTGGGAAAGTAAAAGAGAATGAAGCATCCTTTTCTATCATCAGCTCAGAAGGTGTTCCAGAAAATGACTGAAGATTTTTACTGAGAGAGTCATAGCTCCTGTGGTGGAGCTTTTTTTTTCAAGCAAAACTCTTATTTCAGCTTTTACAGAAAAACCCAGCACCCTTCAATTTTGCTTTTATAATTAATACTAACATCGTAAGCTATGAGGACAAAATTATTTAAGAGTTGGACTGTGCATTTGTAATGTCTGCACAAGCAGAAGAATAGATTTCTGATGTCACTTTAACTCTGCTTGTATGTTCTAGCCATAGTAATGCTATGAGTAATTTAACTTTAAAAAGAGAAGAAAGATGTAGAAGAACCTTTATGTCCCATGAAAGGAAAGCTGTTCCCACTGTATATCCCTGCTAGCATGAAGGCAGAAGGTTAATGAGAACCCCGCCTTGAGGGCTGGTTTTCTGATGACCACAGGAACACGCCAAAGATGAACTGTGCTGTTTCTTGATCAAGAGAAACAAATTAATCTTCAACCTCATAATTTATTCCAAAGAACACAAAAATTTATTGTAACTGTGTTCTCACTCTGTATTATGCTGCAGCTTGACAGTGTCTGAGAAAATAACCTTCTGATACATGGATCCTCTTTGATTTCACCAATGTCAGGAGGACATTCAGCACTGTGGGGGTTTATGTTTAACATTTGGGACAGGTTATATTTTATTTTTTTATTGGTGTGATTTGTTTCCAAAAGCATTGGTGAGTGCCACACCCAGCCTGTCATGGGTTGTAGGTTTTGAGAGGGCTGAGAAAAGCTTCCATGGAAATGAGATCTTTGAAATGATGGTAGAGTTTGTGTTGAAATTATTCTTTCACATAACTCACAATACATTTCATTTCCGTAGCACTTTCTGTTTGAAAATCTCAGAGCTATATGTAAATTAATTCTGCAGCATAGAAATGCATAGGAGAAGATAACTATTTCATGTTTATGTTTCGCTTTTCAGTGATGTTTGTTTCCACAGCTGAGTGGACTGCATGGAGAGAGCTGTCTGACCTGACAGACATCACCGAACTGCAAGGACTGGCATTGCTGACAGAAATGAAGTTTTCCAGCTCTTGAATCTAGAGAGAATATGGTGAAAGGAAGATCAGAGCAGTCTGCGCTCATCAGAATTTTTGGGGGACTTCTGCAAGTGCAGCATATTGTGTGTGTCTGATGCATGGGATGATCCACGATACCTGGGAGGGAGTAAAGAGAGGGAGCTGCAGCAGAAAGAAGACAATGGGAATGCTATTTAAGGGCAGGTTAGAGAAATACCTGTGATTTTTAGCTGAACTGCTTCAACCCAAGTGCTCCCTCACGAGATCTGTGTGGGGGCTGGATCTTCAGTGCCTACCTCTCCCCCGCGGTGCAGGGAGGTAACTGCCTGTGCCTGCTCTCCTTGGAGCCTGGAAGAGGCTAGGGCTCACTAGAAGGGATATGGGGGACAGGGGCTGTGTAAGGAATGCGAGAAGGACTTTATTTTACTCCCTATTGCAGCGGGATTCGCTGTAATGGTTGGGTAAAAGGAGAGTCGGGGCAGCTGAGGCCGCTCTGTGTGCATGCTGCCTTTGAAACCAGAGCACGTCACTGCTCCCAGCTCCTGTTTCATATTCTGCTGGGAGCTTCTGGTTGCAATGCTAATTCGAGCAAATCTCTGACAATTTAAGTGGGAGAGGTTCATGTATAATATCTGTAGTATGACCTGTTTATACTAAGGAAATAATCATTATTAAAATAAAAGGACACAAGTAACTGCAAGTTTCTCCTTAACAAGAATATTCAATTTAAATACAAGTAAACAGGAACAAAGTGGTATTATTTTAGAGCTAGTCAGTGCATATTTTTGTATCATCAGGAATCAGTTATTGCACAGAAGCAGCCTCAAGTTGCAACACCTTGTAATACAGTCACAGAACATCTGCATAATGAAAATGCAGTGCACTTTGAAGACATGTACATGAGTGCAAACAGGACGAGCACTGGAAGGGTTATGGAAGGTAGAGCAGCACAGGGGGAAAGTGTAAAGGAACACATTTGGAGTGGGAAATACTTTTCTTGCAGCACCAGTGTCCCTTCCAGAATCTGAATTACTGCCAGCCTTGAGAGGGGACAAAAAGGCTGGAGAGATTTAAAATTCCAGCGTGATGGCTGCCAATTGGGATGGACTAGATGCAACAAGAGTATTTGACGCACATGCAGTGTCATCTGCTCTCCTGAGGACTGCAAGTTCCACCATAAGGTCATGCATCTCACTTTCTGGCTCCATCCTTTTAGCACAGAGAAGGAGAACCACAGCAGGCTGCCTTGTGTTACACTGGAGTATTAATAGTGCTGTTAGCTGCCCAAACACTGCGGGGAAATGCCCAGTTTATTTCTTTAAATATATAGTACATCTGTGTATTTCATAGTGCCATTCTTACATGTTGTACATACCAGGATAGTCAGGAGAAGAAGTTAAACAATAAACTCCGTTTTTATGAAGATAAAATACTCTGTGTTGACCCTCACATGAAGGACTCAGTTATTTTACTGTCACACATAAAATGAAGAGTGTGTAACATGCTGATACGCAAATGTTTGTGGTGCCAAGACAATTGCTGGTGTGTGATAGCCATGTGTGTTTTGTTCCAGCTTCAAAACTCTGCAGCCATCCATCCCTACCAGTCAACAGCAAGTTCCTACTCCTGTCAGAGTCAAAAGCATGTTTACCTTTGAACTTGGTTGGAACAAGAACTGGCCCTGTGTGGAGCTGTGGGAAATAATTGACTGTTAGGAGTATTTACTTCACTCATCTCTGAGTTGATTTGAACCAAATTACTCAGGTAATTGCAGCACATTTTACTTACAGTTTTACAATCTTAATTATCATGCACGTCTCCAATATTAGGAATGATATTTGTTTAGGGAAAAGAGAAAAAGGCATTAGTGGTTCTCTACCAGCTGTGTTCAGATAATACACACAGACCCAAAAAGTCACACAGCCACTCCAAAAAACAGAGTATGTATTCAGCTTTTGTCAATTCTGATAGGTACTAGAGCAAACAAAGCAGATGTTCATTTTATATCAGTCCGCTTTGTATTGCTGAGGCCCGAAGTTCTAAAAAGAAACTGAGAATGTTTTCTTGCTTTTCCCCAAGAGATAATCTCTCTTAGTCTCTTGAAGATGAAGAGGAAAAATTCAAGAGATGAAAAATTAATCTCTTGAATTTTTGCTTCTTGTTCATTTATGGCTTGTCATCTCAATATCCTTTCTTCAGTAATTTCCATTGCCTGCTTTTATGCCACTTGGCAAACCCCAAGGTGATATATTACCAACTCTTCAGCAGAGGGAACAATCTCCAGTGTCTTTACCTTGTGGTGCTTTTGTGGGATGCCTTATCTTTCCTTTTGCATATAGATGAAGGGGATCTGAATGTGTTTGATGGGAAAGGGGAAATGGCAGAACCATTTATAAACTCCAGTTTAAAATCTGTAAGTGAAACCTGAATCCCTCTTGGTTTTGTGGTCACTTCCTTTTTATGAGTGAATCAGGATTATGCCCTGTTTTTATTTGGAATTATACTATAGTTATTTTTCTTTAAGTTTTCCCCACTGTAATCTCTGATTCTGTCACCAAGATGAATGACTGTAGTCTTGCAGCAACTTAGAGAGATTTATAGGCCTCATTTTGCAGCTTAAGAAATTGAGTCTCAAAAAGGCCACATCAGTGGTTCAAGTTACAAAAGAAGAATGGAGCAAAACTGTGAGTTAAAGTGAGATCGTCCAAGTTCTGTATTAACACTTTCACCCTAAAGCTGTTCTGTTGTGAGGAACGACTCATGCATGTAACATGTCTTTTCTGTATGACCGTTTAGAAGAGGACCACCTTATGAATATGGATAACCATATGATCTACTATATGATCTTAGGGAGGAAATATCCAGAAAGATTATTATCATATAGATAAGATTAAAAACTGGAGCTTTTTAAAGTCATCGGTAGAGGCTGATGGCCAAAATAACTGGCTGGCTGCAGGTATTGCTTTGTGGGTATCTTCCTATATTTCCTAGCTACCTCTTTGAAAAATTAAATGTTGGGTCTGGGAAACTGTATATTTAGGGAAAGAATGGGTAATGGCATGGTCGTAGTGAAAAGTTTGGTGAAGCAAATGAAAGAAGGAAACATTCTCAAGCTTTCCAGGATTTTGAACTTCAGAATTAAAAAGCCAAGCCAAGCCAAACCAGAGAAAAAAAGTCCAAAACCTGCAGTAACTTCAGAAGGTTGATGGGACAAGCACTTCAACACGCACCTCAGTTAGACACAGATTTACAGGGTACTGCAAATTAGGGTTAAAAGGGAGCAAAGTGGATGTATTCTACAGTCACCTGTAATTCTGTTCATAACAAAGAAAGGAGAGAGTTTTTTCAGGAGGATCTAGATCTGTTTCTCTGAATATAGAAGTATGACAGACATTACTACAATATGTTTCTGTAGTTCTGCAAATCCAGCTGAAGAAACAAAGGGTTGGGAAGAGCAACCCCTGCAGCCCCATCATGCTTTTTATCACCCCTTGCACCACTGCAGTTATGTGCTGGGACATAGTGTAATGCACAATGAAATCACCTAACCTAGGAATCAACTTTCTGAGGAGTTTTTCTTGTTTTCAACTGTGAGTCGTTCAACAGGTTGATTTTGCATGGGAATGGGCAGGGGCTGGTGATTCTTGCACCTACTTTTGCTATTACAGCCAACAGACAACGGGCTATGGGGTGGGGATCGCAGTGCTATGTGCAGTGTGTCCCTGCATGGGGCTGGCTTGGTGTTTAAGACCAGGAGAGTACAGAGTGGCTACTTGTAGTTGTTTCATTATCAGTAGGGCAAAATAAGTACAAAGTAATGAATCATAGAATCACAGAATGGTTTGGGTTGGAAGGGACTTAAAACTCATCTCATTCCACCCCCTGCCATGGGTAGGGACACCTTCTACCAGACAAGGCTGCTCCTAACCCTGTCCATCCTGGCCTTGGATGAAGGGGGTGGATGCGTAGCAAACTGGTTACTCACTAAATCCCTCAGTAATAAGGCACAGATGTTGAAACAATTCAGAGGTAGATTTAAAACTTTTAATTGAAGAACGCACTTCCTTTAATGACCTGTAATCCCAATTCCAGAGGAGGTGATGGAGGCTGATTTGAAATAGGATTACACAATTTCATGAATGCCAGGTACATGAAGAACTACTACAGGGAAGTCAGAGATGTATCCTCTCACTTGGGGCATTAGGAGAGACCACAGGAAATGTCTCATGGGCGTGTCTGAGACAGCATTTTCTGTTCTCAATTGTCTGTGAGATGGACCAGTGTCCTAAGGGCACTATATAAATAGGCCTGGGGTTGCTAAATATGTATCCCAGATATTTGGATTTACTTTAGCTTTGAGTAGTAAGTACCCAATAATCTGTGAACAGACTACTGTGAACATAAACACCAGATAAAACATTGTCAGGAATATTAGGAAACAAACATCCAGGCACAACAATATCCATTTTAAGTACCTACTGAGGAGGAGTTTACTCTTTCAAGGTTCAGCATTTTTGGTATCAAATAGAATTTGTGCCTTAAAGAGACACCCAGCATTCCTGCTCTGGTTTCCTGGGTATTTTTGAGGTGTGGAAAGGAGCAGTTTTGTGAGGACTTGCAGAGATCTCTGGAGATTGTCTTTCCAGGAGAATGGTACAGCTGTACAATGCAGCCCTTTTTATCTCTTCTGAAGATGCCTGCAGTTAGGCTGGGTGCAGCTTGGATTTTGGCAATTTTTTGTGGATCAACGTGCTCCTCATTTTGTTAAGCACTCAAGCTACAGCAGTGATTAATGTTGAACCTCTCACAAGTGACCCAATCCACTGCCAACATATCACTCATGACAGCAAATAAAGTATTTGAGGGACAAAGAACCCCCATTTTAAAGATATGAGAGGAGACAGCCTGTATGATTTTTAAAATTTGGACTCAGATTCCTTTCTGGCTCAGTATGTTTGCTGCATATTGATTTTTCTGGAGTTATATAAGGCCTAAGCCCAGCCCTTTGTCACCAAAAGCAGCACAGCTGTTTCCAGGACCATGAGTCATGTGCGTGACTTCTCTTTTTAACTTCCCACTGGCTTTTTAAAAATACCCTTTCAATCAGTTTTGCTTTTCAACACCAAAGAGAAAAAGCAATAAGTTTTCCTGAGAACTGGAGATTTGGGCAAAACATTAAGTCTTCATATGCTAAGAAAGTTGTGCTGAGAAGTTGTGTTAAACTCTGGTATTGACATGATGTTATTGAATATGGGAGATGTATATCTGATTTTATACATCTAAAATTCTTGTTGAAGGTACTAGAATTGTCTTATTTAAGCAGTAGTGAAACAAATTAATGTTAGCAGCAGTGGGAAAAATTGAGAAACACAGGCTACACTCTCACTTTTTTGGCATTGTGTTCATTTATAGTCAATTAAATATTAAGGCCTATGAAAGTGGGTAAGCCAAAAAAAATAATAAACACAGGTACAGGGTACAACTGAAATTCTCATTGAAGTACCTTGTGTAATCTCAGCTGGATCAGCAAAACAACCACCGATGACAAAACTCAGCTTTTCCTCAGCCTCTCTGTGGTGTTTCAGAACTGTAACAACCTGGTCTCCCTGTACTTGCTTTTGAACCTTGTTTTGTTTTGCTCTGACTTCTGTGCCAGGGATCTATCCTGGGCTGGCTGTGCCTCCAAAGAACTCTGTGCTCTCCTGAAGTAACATCCTCTTGTTCCTCTCCTGGGTCTCTGCCATGACCTCAAGAAGGAGCAGTTGGGCACATGAGTGTTGTCCCATTTGTGATCACAGCATCTCCCAGCTGAGCCAGACCTCTGCATTACACATGGAGTGTGGAGAACCCCTGCGAATTGCCCCAAGGCACCTGGCAAGCTGTGCCACGCCAGGGGAATTTCAGGAGTCAGCTTTAGGGGTTGAAGTCCGGCCTGTTTACCGTCAGGCTTATCAAGTGAGGAATTTATGGCACCTCTCCTCAATCCAACTCGCTCTTATGGATTTAAAGAAGCCACTGTAGTGCTTTGGGTGGCTTCCCACATGTGGTTGCAGCACCCAGGTACTGGACTTGTCTCAGGAACAATACTGGGAGTCAGGTAATGTGTATAAAGCACTCTGAAGAGTAAGAGCACCCCAGTTTAGGAAAAATTCCTTCATGGAAAGGCTGGTCAAGCATTGAAACAGGCTGCCGAGGGAAGTGGTGGAGTCACTGCCCCTGGGAGAGTTCAAAATGTATGAGTGTGGCTCTTGGGGACACAGGTTAGTGGTGGCCTTGTGCTGGGGGAATGGTTGGACTTGATGATCTTAGAGGGATTTTCCAGTCTGAAGGATTCTGTGAGTCTAAGTTCTGGATCTCTGTGGGGTGGTGGTTTTACAGCAGTTTAGATTGGATTTGTTGAAGTCACATCACTGATTAGATGATATACACATTTCATAGCCTATTACATTTGTATGATAAATCTATGAACTTTATATATTTGCACTCATCTCCTCTAAGGCTTTTGGTCTGTTTCATGAGCTGAGAAGCAACAAGCATCCTGGTGGCTGCTGTGTCCAAGATCAAATATAAAAATACAGTGAGGGTTAATGAACAAAACCTCCAAACATTTCTAGAGTTTTATGCACCTCACACACTTGCATAAATTTCAACAAAAGAGTGGGTTTTAGTAAAAATAATGGCAGAGGCATGACAATGCAAGAAAGGCTGACATGACTTGACAGTTTTTGTATATATCACAAACCTCTCTGCTTTGTCTCAAAGCTTTTCACTTTTGTGTTTGAAATCTGGCAAGAAACTCAAAAATCTGATGCAAAGTTTTTAAGATCGATTTTTCCGATGCAAAAATCTGTGGACCAGCTTCATACTACCATCACAGTTCAGGTAAATTCATGCATTTAAGAAGGCAGACACTAAGTTTTAAGTTGATTTGTACCAGTGCACCCAGAAATACACACAAGAACACAAATATAATCTCTTTTTATCTCTGTGTATGTATGTGTATATATATATATATATATATACTTACACATAGATACCCATCTGTCAAAATTCTATCCAAGCCCAAACCAGCACACTGTGAGCTGTACAGAGACATAGATCAGTGCATAGGTGGGTGGTATATCCAAGTTCCCTCCCTTGGGGATAACCCTGGGAGGAGCCACAAGCACAAGTCAGGGCAGGTTCAAGCCATGGTTCTGCCTTTTATAAAGCAGCGCTGCTGCTTAGCAACTATTTTCTGCCTCGATGAAAGCAGGAACCTTGCAAATCATAAATATGTAGGTCCAGACAGAGGCCAAGTTAAGTAAAGTATTCTTTACCCCAACTCTGTCTGCTCCTCTTTTTTCATGGTAAAAATTTCCATGAAAAATAAGAGGGAGTGTAGGACGCAGAGCCCTAAAGGAGGGGTTTTAAAAGAAATAAATAGGAAATAATATGATGCACAGGAAGAGTTCAGCCACTATGGGAAATAAATAAGACCTGCAGAGAAGATAAAAATAATTTGATTCAGTCTTTTAGAGCCACAATTTAAGTTGATTTAAAATTTTCCTTTTTTTCCTCCATGGGTGAAATTACAAATATGTGTTATTTCTTCCATAAAACTTGATGTGGAATGAAGAGGCCAAGGATATATTTTTCAATATATCTATATTATATATATACATTTATTTCATAATATATCTCTATAAAGGTATATTTCAATATCTTTATTTACAAGTATTTTTGTTCATGTCAGTCAGATGTTCTCATGTACTGAAATGTCATTAATGCCCAAGGATGAGCTTCAAACAGAGCCACAGCCAGCAGCCTGGAGAGCTCTTGCACTTGCTCACTGACATACCATATGCTGCCTGGCAAATTGCTTCAAGCCCAATTTTCAGAGATCACTGTATCCCTAGAAATGCAGTTGGCACTCAGACGTAACATTTTCAAAGGAAAATCTAATGAAAAGAAAATGAGGTGCCTAAATCTCAGGACAACTGGGTGCTTAATCTGTGAAGGTACTTTTAAAAATCCCATTAGGCATTTAACTGACATCCCAATCTGTAGGGTAAATCCCTAGGGACTGATCTCTCTCTATGCATCTTTCTGTATTTTTTCAGTGCAATACATGTTATCATGGCCCAGTATCCATGTAAAGGAGCATTAATTCTCCCCAAATGATAAACAAGATAGCCAAGCCCCACTGTTTGCATATCCTGATCTGGAAATTTTAGGGCAAAGGGACTGAACTCTTGCCTTTTCCAACAAAAAAGACTGATGGATAACTTGTGAAAAATAGAGCCCTTTTATAAGCACCTGAAGCTTTTCCTTTTGTTCGAGGCTTAAATACTTCCAAACGCCTGGTATTAAGAATTTAATTGTAAATAAATCAACTTTGGATGCTAAAATTGTGGCTTTCCTTTGAAAATCCCATCAATAGAATCCCAGAATCCCGGAATGGTTTGGCTTGGGAGGGATCTTAAAGATGACCTCACCCAACTCCCCTGCCATAGGCAGGGACACATTCCACTATCTCAGGTTGCTCCAAGCCTGTCCAACCTGGCCTTGGACACTTCCAGGGATCCAGGGGCAGCCACAGCTTCTCTGGGCACCCTGTGCCAGGGCCTCATCACACTCACAGCAGAGAATAGGGAATGGATTCGTTTGCTGTGCAATTTCAGTAACAGGAATGAAAAGAGAAATTGTCTTTTTATTTCCCTTCAATGTGCCTGAGGGATGATTTCCCTTATGGTTTGATCACAGGTAACCTACACACGATGAGCCCAGTGATGAGAGGCGCCCAGACATCCTAATTCCCAAAGCAGGAGGAGCTCAGCAGAGCTGGCCTTGCAGCAATCCATGAGCTGGAAGATAGGATCAGGTAACTGAATCCTCAGATTTTCCTGATGCTCTCTGACTCTGCCCGTTCTCTGGCAGGTTCGTGTGTCAGATTACCTCTGCACAGCCTTGTTCATGCAAAGTAAACGCAACCGGGTTGGCTCCTCCAGAAACAGCAAGAACAAGAAAAGGGAAACTGCGAAGGTGCCTGGCAAATGGACAAGAACAAATTGAGAAATTTTGCAGAGAAGCTTGGAAATTGCTGAATCTTTAGGAGCTGGGTGACAATTTTCCTGTAAAACAGCAGGGAACAGAAAACATTTGGAATTCTTAATATAATGGTGGTGCTTCTTAACTTCCACTAAGAACAGAGTGACACAGTCATATGTTTAAGGCATTTTTGCTGTAGAATTTCCAACCTTGCAACTGTCCTGCTCTGGCCCTGAGGGCTGCTCTTGTATAAACCCATGTTGACATAGTCACTAATCTTTGGAGGGCTTTGAGCAAGGAAATGATCTGTAAGCTAGAGGCATGTCTGCAGAAAACAGTATGTGGGCATGATGCCATCAGAAGCAATAAGCGATACAAAAATGCATCCACATTTGCTGTTTATCTTCCTGTTTTGAACTCACAATACCAAATGTTGTAGAAGCCTTGACGAATTTGTGCTGTTATTTTTAAGCAAGTTGTCAGAGACTGAAATATTATAGTTTATGACTTAAAACATTTTCATGAAGGACTTATAGCAAAACTGTATTACAAAAGCTGCAGAGAAGGCTATCTAGCAAAACTTAGGCCTTTGGAGTGAGGCCCTACGCACCGCTCGCTGATGGAGATAAGATAAAGTGACTCAGGTCTGGGCTGGAGGAGAAGAATACATTCAGAGGGATCAAGCTTAGCACCTTCAGGGTGGAGGCTGCAGCCCCAGGGCTATCAGCTGCCAGGCTCGCACAGACCCTTGAACCAAAGGGTTTGGGGAGAGAGGCTTTGGGTGTGTGTTGGAAAAGCCCATCCTCCGCTGCGCAGAGGAGCCCAGCTGAGGGGCCCCATCACCCGGGGAGAAGCTGCATCCACATCAAGGACAGAGGGAGTCACATGGCCCCCCAAAAGGGGTCCCCAGACCTCTCTCTCCTGTCTCTCTCCTGTCTAACCCCTGTCACTCTCTCCCTCTCCCCCCACCCACCACGCACACTTCTTTTCTATTTCTTTCTTTCTTTTCTCTTTCTCTTTGCCTCTTTTACTATTAAATGAAACGTATCAGTTTTTTGGCACCAACATCTAACTTCGTTTGGCTTTAATCTCGTTTTTGGGTATATTTTGAACCTTCAAAGTTCTTTCCGTTTTGTACACAGAGACTTAGTTTTCTTTGTTCTTCTGGGTTTAAACCAGATCGCAACACAAGTTAAGATGGTTTTGTCACTAAATATCAAGCGGGCTTTGATTAGAGGCAGTTCAGTGCTATCAGTTCAGTTTAGGAGACATGGAACACTGCCAGACTTCACCACGATGCTCCTGATACCACTGCCCTTAAAAGATTAACTAAACTTCTAAAAAGTACCTTTAAAAAATAATTCTGGTTCAAACAGAAACATCTGTTTTCTGGGAAATATCTCTTCAGGGAGAAATCACACTGTTGTGTGAAAGGGAGGGAGGGTGTCTGGATTGCTGACGGTGACAGCAGCTTTCAGTTTCATAAGGTTTCCCACCACGGGATTGATGCTATCCTTGAGTCTGAAAATGGCTAGCAAAAGACTTCTGGCTGACTGGAGGTGACTGTCACACAAATGCCTGTGGGAAGATGCTGTAGTCACTCAGACACAGTAAGTCCTTCTCTAAGACATGATCCTTGGCACATGCAAACAGAGCAAACCCAAGAGGAACTATGCTCAGAGTGAAAAATGGAAATTGTATCAAATAACATCTGCATTTTCATCAATGTTTATCAAGTGAAATTATTCTCTGGTGAAAGACAACATCAAGTACAGAGTGTTCAGGAAATCACCACCAAAGTTGAATATTTATGAAAATTTAATGGGGCTTGTAGATTGTAACTGGTGTCTTTCAAGACTGACTACCAGGGAATATACAGGGAAGTCATGTGATAGGAAATGAAGTGTACAGCCCCAGTCCATGTGAGCTGATGGGGGCCAGATAGCAAAATTTAATGTCAGCCTTCTTGTGTGTTATACTCTAATTGCAATTAGTAGCTCTGTGTACAGCAAGTCTCTTAGCAATTATCTTGTTCTGCTTGAGCTTGGGATTGGGAATGTAGCTCAGGTATAACTGGTGAGCAGGAAAAGGTCTCCTAGGTTCAAAAGCAATGTGAGAATAAACTCACACACTTCCTCTGTGGAAAACAACACAGAATCCCAGAATCATTCCGGTTGGAAAAGGCCTCCAAAATCATTGAGTCCAATCTGTGACTGATCCCCACCACATCACCCAGCCCAGAGCACTGAGTGCTACATCCAGTCATTTCTTACACACTTCCATGCTGATAAACTCTTGCGCAAATACTTCCTGAGAACAAATGTAAAAATAAAATATTCTCCTAAGCCCTAAAAGCATCAGAGTAGCAGGACCTTGACCTTCAGCATGGGGACAGACCGAGGGGAGCCATCCTTGACCGCCAAGCTCCAACTGAGCTGCTCTGCCTCGTGTGTGAGGGACACTGTGCACAATAAACTCCATGGAAGCTGCTTAACCTGGATCAGCTCACCCTTCCCAGCCAGGGCTTTGATGTTTAAATGCTCACCTACATGCTGCTTATCAGTGGGTCAACAGGCCACAGCCCGGCCTGGGGTAGGCTCAGACTGTGAAACCTGAATTTTATGCTGGGTTGGGAGGAAGAGCAAGATCTTCCTCACATCTCAGGATCAATAGCCTTCATTTAAACTTTACAAAAAGCTAATAAACCTTTCCCCATCTTTGCACGGAGGAGACAGGTATCAATCTGATCTCATGAGTGCTGACATCTCAGAGAAATGTGAAGTAACTTGCCCAGCTGAGCTGAATCCCTGGTTTAATCAGTAGGTAACATCCTCAACATGAGAAGATGCTAGTTTTAAATATTAACACTTCACTATATGAAACCTGTCTCCAGCTGAAAAATAGGTTGTTTAATGAGGGAATAAATACAAGGAATGTATAAAACTGCTTTTGGTTGCAGCAGAGTAAATATTAAAAGTGCTTCCGATGAATAAAACTCAGATGTTCCCTGCCCAAAACTGGATGCACAGCAGTTGATGGGCTCAGTACAACACAGACAAAATGTAATGTAGAATAAGAATCCATCAGATTCCTCCAGAAAGGTACTCTGGCCCCCTACTTCAATTCTGTTTGTCTCTGTACAAATGTCATCTTATTTCTTTGCAATCCATCCATACCAGAAGACAAGCTGGTTTATGCTGGTGAATTAGTTTGGTTTAATTTGACAGTGACATCTTTCCTCAGGTTATTGAGGAGTTATTTCTGTAACATTTCAAAGTTGAAATTTATATTTTAGTGTGGCAGTAGTATTTGACATACAGCAAGGTGCTAAAATAGGGCCTGAAAATGTCAGCTATTACGAGCAATGCTTTATGGAAAGGGGTTATTCACTTGCTTGCTTCATTCCAATATTTACAGTTTGAAATCTCACCACTGTGAAGTCTAACTACCTCTCTCATAATTTAGATAATTTTATTTTTTTCAGAATTTGCTCTTATTTTACAATGATAACAAATAGTGGCACTTCTACAAACAGCCATTATCTCTTTCCCTCCACAGACCATTTCCATTGAGAAAAATATATGGAGAGTTTGCAAATAGGGGAATGTGGTTTCAGATGTTTCATGTTAACTCTTCCTTTGTCCCTCTTTATCCTTTCACAGTTCATTTGGGGTCTCTTGTCACCTGGCAGCAGGCTGTGTCTAAAGAACCACGGCAGAAGCTCTGAGAGCAGTGTTGGGTGGGCCGCCCTTCTCCTGGGAAGGGGGAAAACACACAGCACAGCTGGGGAGCACCAGTGCAGCCCTTGGCTCCTCCACATGACATCCACAGGCACAAAAATCATTGCCAGCCGTAGGCAAGGGGAGAATTCAGAGCACTTTGCCCTTGCTTCAGGTTTGGCTGAGACTGGGCTGATGAGGGTTGGGCAGCAGCAAACCTTCCCGTGTCACTGCTGCTCTCCACAGCCTCCCTGCAATGTCACAGAATCCCAGAATGGTTTGGGTGGGAAGGGACCTTAACAATCATCCAGTCCCACTCCTGTCACAGGCAGGGACACCTTCCACTATCCCAGGGTGCTCCAAGCTCTGTCTAACCTGGCCTGGGACACTTCCAGGGATCCAGGGGCAGCCACAGCTTCTCTGGGCATCCTGTGCTGGGGCCTCACCAAACTCACAGGGAACAATTCCTTCCTAATATCCAATCTAAACCTACCTCGTTCAGTTTAAAGTCATTATCCCTCATTCTATCACTACCTGCCCCTGGAAAATGCAAATAAAAGTTCATATATAAGAATACATACAGCTGTAAAACCTGGTAGAGACCTTGAGTCATAATCTTGGTACTCCCTTTCTCACCTAGAGCAAGTGGTAAATGCACTATTTCAGTAGGTGGCAGACAGACCAGACAGCAATTTCACTCCCCAGGGTAAAAAATCTCACATTAACCAGGCTCAGGCTGGTGCTGGAGATTCAGTGGGAGACTGAATCTGGCTCCAGTGGGCTGTAGATGGTAAATATAGAACATTGCATGACCTTAACTTTGCTTTTTAAAAGAGGCTGCTGATACTGAGACTTACATAAAGAGATACATAAATTTACTGTTCAACATGGTGGATAAATGCCCTGTGGCAAACATGTATTAGAGAAGTAGAATATATTAAGGTTACTTAATGCTGGGAAACTGAACATTGCTTGGGTTATTTTGTCATTCCTAATGCATTAATCAAATCCATCTCAGTTATGTTTCCATACTCACTGTCTTTACTAACAGTGCCTCATTTGCCCTTTCTTCTAAAATTAATATTTATATTCCATGTTTAATGTATTTTTTGTTTTAATGAAGAACCTCAATGTTGAAATGAACGTGGGATTTTTTTTTTCTCTCTTTGTAGTTCCCAGTTATGGGAACTGTCCCACCAAAAAGCAGCTGGGCTTTAACATCCAATACACTTTTTCACTCACAAAACCAGATCAATTAAACAGACAAAGCATTTAACCTGGCTGGAGGCTCAGCAACTTTATTTTCTGTAGTGGAGATTACTCATCTTTAAGCACAATTACATGGTGCCAGAGAAGCTGTGGCTGCCCCTGGATCCCTGGAAGTGTCCAAGGCCAGGTTGGAAGGGGCTTGGAGCAGCCTGGGCTAGTGGAAGGTGTCCCTGCCCATGGCAGGGGGTGGACTGACATGACCTTCCAACACACACCACTCTATGACTCTATGATTTCCCAAAAATCCAGATTCTGCGTGGGTTTACAGCTCTTTTTTAAGTATAAAGGAATTTAAAGCTTTTAGAGATGCTGCTTTAGCATTTCATCAGTGATGATTGTTCCCATCCAAAGGCCGAGCTCTGTTCCAGGCTTGGTGTAGATACACAGGAATTATCCTACTAGAGATGACTGCTGCCAAGTTTTAGATAAGGAGGGAACCAATAGGTGCCCCTTCACTTCACAACCAACAGGTGGGAACAGCTTCAGCCTGGTTCCTGCTGTGTGGCAGCCTCCAGAAAGGGTTTCAGAGCTGATTGCAGGAACCCCAAAATGCCCAGTCACACACAGAGTAATTCAGCTTTTTCAGCTGCTGTCCTTCGGAAGATCCAGGGGAGCCAAAGCATGCCAGAAACTTCAGGAAGACTCTGCAGAGCACAGGAAGACCTTGAGGTGGGCAAGCCTGTTTTTCCAGGAACTCTTTAGCCCTACATGAAGTAGGGTTTGCAAAATACGAAAGCTGTAGCATAAGAGTTTAAAAAGTCCAGGTGACAGTGGTGCTGCAGTGCCCCACAGGTGCTGAAACACGTGCTCTCCAGGCAGAATCCAGAGTAACTCGGAGTCCCTGAGCTCAGAGTACTGCAGGTTACAACTGCTGAGAAATCAGCGGCAGAAAACCCAGATGAGGTCATAAATGCAAGTATGAAAGGAAAAAGATGAAAATGCTGAGCTGAATGTGTGTCCTTATGTTCATAAACACAGCAGTGTCTCTGTCTTGTAAAACATCTCTATTTTGTGTCTTGGTTTTAACCAGAGGCTGTAACAGCTACTTTGGCTTTGCATCATTCGTCTGAATTCATCTAAAAGCGGTTTTATCAGTTTATCTCTGCTGACTTCACTGGAATTATGTCTTTATCTCTCTCCTTCTCTAATAAGAGATTCCTAAATTTTCATTCTCTCTTTAAACAGTGAAAGAAATACCATATTCTCTCTGTTCATATAAGCAGAGTCTCACTTTTCTAGGGTCAAATTCAGTTTTCATTAAGTCAACACAATGTTTTAAATTTATTTCTATGGGAACTGATCAGACTTTCATAGCACAAACTAAGTTGGGTATCAGCTCATAGTATATACATTGTAAATTTTCAGGAGACATCATGCATTTGGACAGTTTGAAAGGTGACGCTAAAACAAACCAGATTTAGTAGATGGAGTAAGAGCGTCTTACTTAAATTCCATTAAAATGATTTCACATGAGAACAGCCCAGCTCTAAATGATATCCAGGACATTTCAAAAAGTTAATGATACACAGTCAGATCTCATATGGCACCATGTGAAAGGGGGAAAAAAAGGGAAGATAAAAAAGTTGTAAATATTTTCAAGACTGTAGCTGTTGAAGATGTAAGAAACCTTAGCTGTTAGCACAGTCAGTGGGAGCATTCTCTTTAGTGAGCAAGTCATATTTTCTGGATGTGCCTCTACATCTCTCCAGGAAATATTGGATAGCTTATGAATCTAGGAGGCAGCAGTAATTAATTGGAGACACTTAAACCCAAGAAATCCCTGGTGTGAGATAAGGGTTATTCAGTTTTTTTTAAAAAAAACTTGGTAGGTTTTACATCCCGCTTGGGTGATGACAATTATTCATGACACTACATTTATGAAACTGAGAGCTTATATGAATATGTGAAAGTGCCACTAACCTCCTGAGACCTCGTAAATATAAATTGAAAAATAAACTACTATAGTGTGTAAAGAATGAGTGATGAAGCATTACTGAATGTGCAGGAGTATTTTCTGATCACTGACTACCATAAAAAGAATTACTTAAGTCACTATAGCTCCATTGAACCCAGTGAAATATAAAGATTTAAGGGTTCTGAGTATGTCTTAAGGCATTCAGTTCTGGAATATTTTCTTTTTGCATGACCTATTTTCAAATCCATGTCCATTTTTATTATGACAGTGATGAAAAGATAACTAACACAGATGAAAAGATTTCTGAAGCAAGAAGGATGTTATGTGGTACACATAATTTCATTCCCATGGTCAGAGGACCGAGGTATCTAATTATTAAGGGCATTTTATGTTGATAAAACAGATCTGTGACAGGCTGAAGGGATCAGATTCCAGGACAAACAAACCCCATGAAAGTAGATTGGGTTACAAAAGTTTTCGTTGAGTCCAAGCTATCTTATATTGATGAAGAAATAGAAACTTGCTGGGTCTTTCTATCAGAGAAAAGGGTTCTGCCTTATTACTGCAACATTTTCTTTTCATTCCTTGAATGCTTTGAGGAGGTTACATTACAAGACAGCAAACTCTGGGTAAACCTGAGCATATTTTATATACAAAGAGTATTAAGTGGCCTCTTTAGTGGGTCAAGTGACTCCACCTGAAGACGAAGGGAGCAAAAGGTACTTTATGTCTGCTTCTGACATAGGTCTCTGCACTTCCCTGTGGCAGAGCAGGTCTTTTCTAGGCAGGCTGTGTGGGGTAATGAATTAAGAGAGCCTGTGATCAGCTGTGCTTCTATTTCTAAGTTCCAAAACTTGTAAGTACAATATTTTTCTTGTTTCTCACCACATGCACACTAACAGGGCTGAGAGACCTCGTGACTGTTATGACAGCACAGTTTAAGAGAGGCATTTGTATTTGGAAAGACAGATGAACTTCCTCAAGAGTTTGTTTAGGAATAATGAACCAGAGCAAAACCAATTCAGAAAGATATTTAACAGAAAAACATTGCCCAGTAGGATGTAATGAACTGGACAAAGGAGTTTGAAATTTAACTTGAACATTTATCTTAAAGATATTTACCTAGTGACAAGGTTTCGTAATGTTTTCACTCCAAGGATAGTTAATCTGTAATGTAAATACTATCCATGTATTTAGGAAACAGCAGATCTGATTGAGAAGCGTGTATCCAATAGAGAGTACAGTGTACTAGTCCTCCTCTATTTACTCTGCTTTATTCAGCAATAATTGCCAAGTAAGTAATTTTTTTTCTGAAGTAACATTTTTTCTTCTACGAAGGTCCATAATTTTTAGCTGGTTTGGAAATTCTTGTACTGTATCATGAATATTTTTGTAATTTTTACTTGTAAAACAGTAGAATCACAGATCAGCACTAGTGCTACGACCTGAAGTTGCTGTGGGCAGACACGTGCAGAACACAAGGATTTAATTCTATGTAACATTCAGTGGTAAAAAATCATTGGTTTGAAGGATGGCTTTTTATTACTTTCATCTATAAACTTGTCAGTGCACACTCAGGTTTGGAATGGGTGAAAAATCGTACCGTTTGGGCTGGCAGATAGAAATGTGATTTCTGTTCTGTTCCTGACAGACGAGGATTTCTTCCCCCAAAAGTTTCAATAAAAAGGACAAGGATTGAAGAGGTTTGCAGACTGAACTCTTCCTCTCTCCCCATGGTCCTTCAGTCTGCTTCTTACATCAAGGTTGTGGCTGACAGGCGGCCCTCAGTGAGTCCTGAGAAAGTCCTGCCCAGTTCTAGCCAGGCTGCCTCACTCGTAGAATCACAGAATCCCAGGATGGTTTGGGTTGGAGGGGACATTAAAGTGCATCCAGTGCCACCCCTGCCATGGGCAGGGACACCTTCCACTAGCCCAGGGTGCTCCAAACCCTGTCCAGCCTGGCCTTGGGCACTGCCAGGGATCCAGGGGCAGCCACAGCTTCTCTGGGCACCCTGTGCCAGGGCCTCCCCATCCTCACAGGGAACAATTCCTTCCCAATATCCCATCTAACCCTGCCCTCTGGCAGTGGGAAGCCATTTCCCCTTGTTCTGTCCCTCCATCCCTTGTCTCCAGTCCCTCTCCAGCTCTCCTGGAGCCCCTTTAGGCTTTGGAAGGGGCTCTAAGTTTTCCCTGGAGCCTTCTCATCTCCAGGTGAACATCCCCAGCTCTCCCAGCCTGGCTCCAGAGCAGAGGGGCTCCAGCTCTGGGATCAACTTCGTGGCCTCCTTTGGACTCATTCCAACGGGTCCACATCCTTCTTGTGTTGGGATTAGACTTCAGGGGTTACAGCAATGACAACGTGAGTGGTACCTCAGCTGGTGCCTGTGAAAAAATAGAAGTGCAGTGGAGATGGTGTTTTGAAGAGGAAGGAGTCTGTTGTAGGAGGTTATTTAAGAAAACAAAGCATAAATCATAACACCTACTTGCGTGGTAAGGGAGAAATATATTCAATCATGCTATCACGGGTAAACAAAGCAAGGAGGTGAAAACAGTAGGAGTGTCTGGCTGACTAATGAGAGATGTGGATACATGGACCAACTAAACTGTTCAGGAGCAATGAAGAGAGGTTTCAGAGCTGTTTATTTTCCCTTGCAATACCCAACATGCAGAGAGTGAAAATAATAATAATAATGGCAAATACAAAATGTGCTGCAAGATCTGTTCTTCATATTTATTCTGCTTCGTGTTTTTCAGGGAGGGAATATCTTGAACTTTCCTGGGTGCCTCAGCTTCAGTTTCTGTAACAGCTTTTTAACTTCCCTTCCTAAAAACCAGTGTCATCTCAGTAAATGGAGGTGAGCAAGACATAGGAGCATTAAAACTAAAACAGCAGAGCTGAAGAGCAGTATAATTATCCCAGTTACAAAGGGTTTCCAGGCAGTCAGTGCGTGAGTAATAAAGGAGGATGCAAGTGTCACTGTATCAGATCTGACCCCGCCCACCCCACCTCTCCCTGGATTTCCATCTGCCTCAGAGTCTGGGTCACCCGGGCTTTCTGTGCAGGCTTACACCTGCTGGGAGCATGGAGAGCTGATGGCCAGCACAGCTGCCAGTGAACAGGGTATCATTGCATGATCGGCTGCATTTAGGGAAAATCAAGTCATTAAAAAGAAAAATACGAGCTCTAAATCCCACTTAGAAACTGCAAAGAAGGGAGCACCATGAACAAGCTGTCGAGTTAGACTACAAGACCCAGTCCCTCCTCCCCTCTGGCTTCATCCAAGGATTCTCTCTCCTTTGTTCTGCTGTAGCTCTGGCATATCTAGGCCAGCACTTACTAATTACCAGGAAATGGAAACCAGTTGCTGAACAGTGTTAAAGGAAAATTCTCACATTTAAAGCCCATGTTGACTAAACAGCAGAAAAAAAAAAAGCTTACTCAGAGGAACCTTAAGAAAACGAAAAAATAACTGCATTACTGTATAATTGGAGCTCAGGCTGGGTGCATTATATAATAGCACTTCCCAATCCAGCTGCCTTTCACCCCTTTACCCATCCCTCCGAGCACAAGACACACTAATAGTTACCACACCTTAGAAACTTTCTAGACCACACCTTTCTTAGAAACCTTAGACAGGTGTGGTCTATTGTTGTCAGAATTACATCAGGTCTTGAACTTGAATCCACAAGTAGTTGGAAGCTGCCAGTAACTACAGCAGAGAGAAAGAAGTTCAGAAGTATAAGAAAAACTGCTGAATGCTTACCCTAAATAATCCATTTTGCTTTCTTTTTTTCATATACTCATTTAGGCTGGAAAACACCCTTAAGGTCATTTTCAGGCTACTGAAAAAGATTTGCATAAAGGTTTGTTTGGAGAACTGAAAATAGGGGAGCAGAAGGGGGCTGGCGTACCATGAGCTACCAACAGTATGCAGAACATGTGTCTAAAAGGAAGAATTCCTAATGCTTCAGGCAAATCCATAAAGGACAGGAAGGTGTTTGGGAACCAGCAGGGTGCATGTGACTGGCAGTGGAATGCAGCCTCCCAAAAACTGGCCACCAGGTCAGATCTGGGCAGGCAGGGTCAGACATTACCTCTGCCAACAAAGCTGGAATTCACTTGGCCACGATATTGTTAGATGGACATTTGATAAGTTAAGGCATATATTTAATTTCACCTGCTCTGGTGGAAGGTGTGACAAAGGGGATGGAATGGGATTACCTTCAAGGTCTCTTCCACGCAGACAGATGCAGGCCAAAGACTGAGTTAGCATTGTTTGGTTCATGTCTGCTTTCTGAGGTGCTTGTCAAATTAGGAAATGCACTGAAAAAAGTTGTCTTCCTAAAGCAACTTTTAAAAAGATTTAAAATGAAAAAATACTACTATATTCAAATTTTCTAAAGAGAAAAAAATCCCTGAGTAGTCTGCGCAACTTACTGTAATGCTAGTTTTATCAGTAGGTTTGCAATAAATCCATGGGCTCATATATAGAAACAGAACCATGGTAGCATTCTGTGAGGAAAAGGCTATTTTAGTCTGCTCATCCACTGAGGAGATAAAGCAGACTGTTATGTCAGCCTTGACAGCAACTCAGTTTTCCTGGATATGTTGAAGAAAAGGGTTTTATATCTATTCCCCATATGGAGGTAGAACATGTGATGCAGCCTAAAGCTATTTCCTTTGAAAGCAGAGCTCTGGATTCCTGCAATAAAGCCACGGATGGAAAGGCCTGTTGTTAACTTGACAAAACCAGGAATCTGGCAGGGTTTAAGCACAGCACATTTCACCAGATTAAATTTGCAATTCTCCAGTAGTATCTGCAGTGGGATATAGAATAACAATACGTTTTAATTTACCTGGGATTTTTTTTGCTGGGGACCTCTAAAAAGGGCTCTAGTAGTTGTGAGTAGCTGGTTAGTCCAGAGCCACGTGGGACTTGCCAGCCCAAACAGACCCTGGGGCTGTGAGACTCTTTGAAACCTTATGGGGTGAGAAAGGTCAGAGGTCTGGGGAAGAGTTTCAATCAAACAGTATTGGCCGAGTCTGCTGGAATTTTTTGAGCAGAAGAGGATGGTGTGCTGGGCTACCCTGGAGCTCGGCCAGCTACTCCAGGCACAGGGATTTTCCAGACAGGGGCTTATGATATCGAGTGCAGAACTCCTGTTTCCTTCCTGCTAGCATCCATTAAATCAGTATGTGAAGGTCAGGCTGGTGGGTTTGGTGGAGAAGACATCAGCTGTCCCTTGTCTTCTCCAGAACTGCCACTTACAAGGTCCAGCTGAGAGGAACAGGCTTTAAGTCCCCTCAGTGCAAGAACAGCTCTGCTGCTGCTTTTTCTTTATCCCTGTCATCTCTGCAGGGGAGGAAACTGCTCTGTGAAGCCTTTCCTCCTCCTTTCTGTCAGAGGCTGCTTGATGGGGAGGCTGGAGCACGGGGGAATGGCTTTTCTCTGTGGAACGAGCCTGCTGTGTGCTGCTTTGTCCCTGTCCTTGCCTCTCCATGGACGACAGGCAGTGTGCAGGCCACGTGCACCCGCTGGGACAGGGGAACTCTCCTGCTGCTTTAGCTGGTGAGCAGAGGGGAAAATATTCATCAAAGCAAACATTAAACCAGACTGGTGGAAAGTATGGTGATCATTACAGGTCACAACAAGACCAAGAATCTTAGTTAGGACATGTTCTACTCAGAGCTTTGTGTTTTGTTAGAGTAATAGACATTCATATTTAAATTGAAGAAGAGACAATAACCAGAGGTATTTAGCATGAGCAGGTGTACATGTCAGGGCTTAAATTCACTGAAGGATGTGAGTAAAACAATTGCTGGATCCCTTTTTTTTTGACCAGGAGTACTATTTTACTAATTGTGGGGAACAGGTTTGCACAAGATATTGTCCTGAGTAAGAGCAGAGGTAATCACTGACATCATGCAAAATAATGCTGCCATTAATGGATTTTTTTAATTAACTGTCTTTAGGAGATAAGAATCATGGCCGTAATTTTGAAAGCAAGTAAAGGTATTATACGTAATCAAAGTAAATCTGCTCAACTTCTGGAGCACAGCAGAGAGGAACAAGGGTCAGGAACTCAATCTGAGGAGATGGGGCATTTTTAGAAAAGGATAATCCTCCTACAGGGGAATGGTCTTCCCATCACCGGTTTGGAGAAGTCCTAAATATTAGGTCCCCATAAATCAATCAGTAGGTCAACACTTTTATCAGACACAGCTATTGCCACCAAGACTTGAGCTGCCTTTCTGCAGTGGGGTATAGAATAACCACACATTTTAATTTACCTGTGACTTTTTTGGGTGGCTGAGGACCTCTAAAAAGGGTTTCATGTAGAAATGATAACTTTTGGAGCACCAATCCTCGTGATTATTTACAATGTGATTATTTGCTACTGTTCAGTTTTTATTTAGAGTCTTACAGTATTTAATGGACACGGGGAATTCAGTGGCAGGAGGTCCAGTGAATATCTGAGAAACTCACATTCCCATGTGGCCCTGTGTCTTTGAGCAAAATGCCAATGTTTTTAAACGGATCCACAGTGGGAATCCTTTGCCTGGCTGCCCTGATGCTGGGGACACGATTCCCTTCTTGGGATCAGTTTGCAGAAGCCTGAGTCAAACCAGGTTTGTTGCTGCGGGTGGGTGAGGACAGGCAGTGCTGCAGTGCCACTGCTGTCCCCAGCACAGTGTGCGTGTCAATTGGGGGCAGACTGAAACCCCAATTTTCCCTTTCATGTTCCAATTTATACTTTCAATTTTAGGAAACAGGGATCAGTGAGATGAGAGGAAGGGCAGTGGTGGTGACTCATGATTTCTATGCCTCATGCAGACACCGCAGACATCCCACAATGCTGTGAATCAGCTTAAACTGGGCCTTCAGAGACACTAACATCAGTCATCAGCCCTGCTTTGCTATGCTGGGACTACTGCACTTTTATAGATATTTACATATATTATAACATAGAGTTAATAATATAGAGTTTATATATAGAGAGAGTTAGTAAGGATACATTATGGTGGGACACTGGCACAGGGTGCCCAGAGAAGCTGTGGCTGCCCCTGGATCCCTGGCAGTGTCCAAGGCCAGGCTGGATGGGGCTTGGAGCACCCTGGGATAGTGGAAGGTGTCCCTGCCTGTGGCAGGGGATGGAAAGAGATGAGCTTTAAGGCCCCTTCCAACCCAAACCTTTCTATAATTCCATATTTGTATAATTATATGGAACAGAGAAACAGGAGGAAAAAAAAGGTCAGTGTGAATTGAAAGTACACAATAAGCTTTGGTGTAGTGTGAAAATGGATAGTAAAAGCTGTCCCAGCACACTAAACCTTCCCCCCATTTCTAATTGCATTTTATGTATCATTTTACCTTCCAGTAGCCCTGTTCAAGAATTTGCTTAAAATTAACGTGAGGTATAAATTCTGGAGCCATAATTCACAGAAGTGGATTGAAGAGTTGTGTTTGTTCATCTTCTCCTCTGTGGAAGGAGTGAGAGGCCAGAGCCCAGGTGTGCAGTGGGGAAGAGAAGTGGTCCAGGTAAAGTCAGGCATATGGAAAAAAGGGAAAACCAAAGAGTATAAACATGTGGAGGGGTAGGAGAGCACTTTGGAAATTATACACACAGAGAAATATAAATATAACCCAAACTCTAACACTGGAGGCTGGCTGTGCCAGCTGCAGCCTTACTAAGGTTTCCATTAGACCAACATGTTTCCACCTGCTTCATTTTTGGGTAGAACTCCTGCACGCCCTGTTGCTGCTTGAAGAATAATCTTAAAAAACCTGAGCAAAAATTCCTTTGCTGCTTCTTGAAAGCACTGCAGAAAAGTAGAATAAAACAGAATAAATATACACTTCTATTGTAAAAACACTTTGGTCATGCTCTGTAAAATGCTAATGCAAAAAATAAAAAACCAGCTGACAGAAAAGATAAAATTGCAACTATGAATGGCTCCTTTGGGATCCCAGCTGTAACCAGAGAAGGCTTATATTTTCTTTCGAAATTGTTCATTCACTACCTGGAAATGTGTATTTAAAACCTTCTTCCTGCAAACATCTGAAGTATTAATTTCATACTTGTGAATGGTTATTAAGCTCAGTGGATGTGAGATCATGGTCTAAGTTCTGCTGAATTACTTCATGTTTAGTTTACTGAAGGTGGCATGTCTAGGGCTGTCTGGTTGCTGCTGAGACATTTTATAAATCTCTCAATCACAGCATTTTTCAAAAGAATTCAAATACAGCTGCTTTCAAATCTAGGGGTGGCAGGCTGACTGTGTGTTTTGTCACAATTAAACAGACCTGCTGCTGCATGGTTTAAAATCACTCCTCTAGTAAATGGTTTCTGATGCAATAATCCAAATAATTTCTCTGTTATGTGCACCTTTCCTGCTCGGACAGTGGGAACAGTGCCCCTGAATAACTGCCCTGCTTTCTATGGATGCTCCCCAGATTGCTGTCTGTAGCCCTGCAGAAAGAGCTCACATTTTTTCTGGAGGCAAGGTTTGCCAAAGAGGAGCTCCAGCAGCAGGGAAGAGGCTTCTTAAATTCTAATTGACTTCATTTTTGCCCTGAATATTTGCTTCTGTTGCTAAACAAGTGACAAACGTTATCATCAGCATAATAATGAGTTTGTGGAGATTAGCCATATGCTAATGACCCAGATTCTAGGAGGTGTTCAGAGGTGTACAGAGGGCATGCAGGTGCGCTGGGTTCATGAGCTCAGCACTACACCAGGAAATACGGACTGTAGAAGGAAAGCCCCCCAGGCTGAAAGCTACTTTATATAAAATTCTGCTTTTCAGAAAATGGGGAATACATTAAAGCGTAAAAATAAAAAAATTGCGCGGTGTGGAAGACACAAAATACCCCGAGTAAGCTAAAAAGTGACAAGCCAAATCTTACATGTGTACATGTGCTCCTGCTTCACATATAATCACTGACATTTTTGACTTTTCCTACGGTAATAGAAGCTCCTTGGCTGTCGTTTACCCAAATGAATGTCCCGGGAGGGATTATCCAGGTGAGTGCCCGTAACCTTGTTGCTGAACTGGAGCACGGGGCTGTGTTATTCTGTCAGCCCAACACCCCGAGTGCCCTCCTCCCTCCCTCCCTCCTTTTCCACAGGGCAGGGTGGGGGCAGAGGGGGAAAAAATCCCTAAGGATTAAAACAGTGTCAGAGCATTAACACTTAGTCGATGACAACTGTAAGGATTAATCCAAACTGGTTAAATCCCTCTTAGCTAGAATAGGAACCAGCAAACCATCTGGTGGAAAGAGCAGTATGACAGGGCTAAAAGGAAATACGGTCCTAGTAGGCAAAGAAAAAAATAAACTGTTCCACAGACTTTTGGGAACGGCTGTGTTTCCTAAGTGTCTGACCACAGCGAGCGACAGTTTTGATTAGAGTGGTTTGAATAAAGAGGGTGGAGAAATATTGTGTTCGCAGCTCAGGAAAAAAATCAGATTTAAGCTTTTACGTTTCTATAATAGCACAAGACACTTGCAAAGAAAAAAACCAAAAAAACCCAACCAAACAAAAAAGCCCCAGTCATGCATTCTGTGAAAAAAAATCTCAACCCATCCAATGTATTTCCCTGCTAAGGCCTGTTCTGTTTCTGCCTAAATTGTTCTGTAGCTTCAATGCTCTTCCCAGGTGCTTTCCAGCTCCTCCCCTCCTGTGGGAGAGCTGCTGTGGGGCTCCTGAGTGTGCAATCACCGAGGCCAAGCAGGAGTGACCCAAATGCCCAGCCTAGGTCAGTGTCACAGCTCCAGGGCTAGCACAGCTGTCATGGCCTACAAAGGCAAGATGATCAGCCTGGGAAACTGCTCCGAGGTTACCCCTGCAGGAATTAGGAGTGTTTGTCTCCCAAGCAGATCAGACAATGTAAATTGGATTGGAGGTGAAGTCTCTCCTCCGTGATGTCACTCGCGGATGTTTATATTGGAAATAAGGTCTTGCTGCTGATGGGTTTAAGGCTTGGTTCAGTTCTTTTAGTCTACTTATGAATAAAGGGATCCAGGAACCCTTGTAATATTTCAATTACTCTGTTTTCTGAGGTGCTCCCACTGCCTGGTCCCTAGTGGCACCTGGCTGGCTGTGGGTGATCGCTGGTGGCTGTGCCTGCAGGCTCACAGGCAGGGAACTTCCAAAGGGCAGGCAGCAAATGCATTTTTCATTCACTTTGATCTGTCAGTTGCTCCCTTTTTAAATCTAGGAATTCTCTTTTGTTTGTCACCCATGAAATGTAAAAGTGTTTATGCAGCTTATGCTGCTGTTCCAGAGCAGTGTTTTACTAACTTCCTGATTACATAGAGCTTGTTTGTGTACTGAAAGTTTTCTTCCTGCTGCTCCCCAAATATTGCCAGGCAAAGGAATTTATAAATGCAGCATGTTGGCCTGTAATCTGATGTAGCAAATGGCTTTGCAAATATAAGCACTGATTTCTTTTGTTTGGGTTCCTGATAGAAAAACACCAAAGCATTGGTTCACGCTCCTCTTTTGAAGGTGGATATTTTTGGTGTGTAAATGGCAAAGAAAATGTGAACAGGGGAGCCCCAAGGCTTGCCTGGTGCTTGAAGTGAACCTTTTCTGTACAGGTAAGGAGGTAAAAAAGGTCAACAAGGTTTGAGCCTGTATTGATACAATAGAGAACTACCTCTCCTTTAGAAACAGTAGTCCTGTTTTTGAGGCCAGCCTTGCCCTCAGAATGCTGCTGGGATTGAAAAATGTTTTCAAAATACAAAGTTTCATCACTACTCAGGAGTATCATGAGTTTTAAAGGATTGTTTTCTCTCTCAGGAGCCTAAAATAAAGATAAATTGGGAATTTTTGGATCCAGATTTGAAATGAGACCATCAAAGGACTCAAAATACCAGCAAAGATAAAAGAGTTTGTTTGCCAATGTGTGCTGATGCTGAGGGCTCTGCTGAACCTTACAGTATCAAGCAGGAAGCATCTGTGTGTGCTTATCAGCTTTTTACAACACAAAATCACAGGTTTCTGGCATCTGCCCTATCAAAGATAAGGAGCAAGATGTTTTCACAACATCTGTGTGTCAGAATATTGGACATACTCCAAAATCTGGAGTGACTTGTTTGTGTCTTTCAGCTCAGTTTATGGGCAGTTTGTGCGATGGCATTAAAACTGTGTGAGAGGTTGAAGCCATCCATCCCCTCTGGTTTTGGTCGTGATGAGAATCCATCAGTCTGGTCACTTGTTCTCGCAAACCAACTGTGCCCTTAGCATGGAGAATAAATAACAGCACTGAGTCATGGCAGGGAACCTGCAGGAGTCCTGAAGGAAAACATTATCCTCACATCTGAGTCATGAGAATGCATCTTCACAAAACATCTTGATAAACCATAAACTCTACAACAAGATTCACAGTAAGGGTTTACCAATTACTACTAATTAATTCCTAGCTAATGGTGCTCCAAAAATAGCAGCTCAAGGCAGAACAACAAATACTGTTCGGTTTTTTTATTGGATAAAAGCCCATTAAATTATTTGGTTTTTTAAATTTCACTCTGATTTTAGCCAACATAGGAATGGACACGATGACTGGGACCAAGTTGGCCACTGCTTTGAGTCTGACAGTGGCCAGAAGGGGATGGATGCCAAGAAAAAAGTAAAAATAGAGTGTGTATCATATCTTTCCCCCTCCCTTATCCCATGTGATCTCCCAGCCATTTTTTTAGGCAGAGCTGATGGGATTTGTCACTTTATAATCCCAACTGCAGCTCTTGCTAAGCATTTGTCCAGCTGCTTTGGGAGCTCGTGTAAGCTTTTTGCTTATTAAAAATGGAAAAGGCAGCAAATGGAAAGGACAACAAAGGTGCAGAACAACATCCATGTGAGGTTGGATTGGGCAGAACTCCACAGCCAAAACACAAAGGGAGACAGATTGTTGTAGCTTGTGGTAGACCTGTACAACTCTTCACCAAAGGATGTTGTAGATGCACAAAATTTACAGTACTTTGAAAGAGCTGAACAAGGGCTTTAGAAAGAACAACAGCTTTGGTTTGTTCAGAACCCGACTTCTGCTAACTCCCCTTCCTCTTCCAGCACAAGAACCGGTGCATGAGAGGGGTAGTTGATTTTTACTCACCTCCTCTAGGCTGTTCAAGAATATATAACCTTCTAAAATATCCTCTGTAAATCAAACCTTTCCTGTGCTGCAGGCTTTCCACAAAATCAATCCCCATATGGAAGTCAGTCCATACATTTCATCACTGTCTTTGCTCTCTTTTGACCCTTTTCCACTTTGCATGTTTTGTGCTTCACCAAAGCTTCCCAGAGTACTCAGTGTGAAAGATCCATGGATGTATGGAATGGTATATTCTTCTTGCCTGTTTCATACTGTACTGCTTTTGTAACAACTCCTGAGACTTCACTTTTTGACAGCTGCCAACAACTGAGTTGATGATTTTATGAAAGTCTTCATCTAAGTTCTTGCTGTGCCTGTTTTCCTGAGGCTGTTCAAAATGTTGATTTAATAATTCCCAAACTAATGAACACTATTTTCCTTACAACTATTTACAAGATCATACTTGTATATGCATGCTGAATTTAATTAGCTTTAATCATTTGAGTGATTTCAATCTGCATCTTTAGGCATCTGAATACCTTTTTCACATTTGGCCTGAAATGAATGTTAAATGTCTTGTTGTGGCAGTTTGGGGTCACTCCAGTCATGGTTGTGTAACACAATATGTGAAACAGAGCCGTGCCATCTGCAATTCCCCATGCTTTGTAATGGATAATAAACGAGGTACCTTCAAGTACTGAAAATTTCTTCATCCACTTACAACTACTCATCGAAATCTGCAGCTGAAAAGCAATATTAGCATTTATTTTTTTGTCATTTTCTCACTATAGGATTGACCATAATTACTTTATTTCAGTCCCACTAGCCCAAGGTCTGGGTGTCTTTTTCCCATGGCAAAATCTTTCTTAGTCGTCTCAGGGAAGGGGCTTTTGCCTTTGGCAAGGCCTTCAGTCAAGGGAGTTGTTCAGTTTTCAGTGTTTGAAATGTGCCTTGCAAGAGTGAGAAGGAGCTGGACTGATGCCAACAGTCCCCAGCTGAGTGTGGGAGTTATCAGGGATATGGAAAATAAGGTGTCTGAGGCATCAAGGAATTGTTAAGGGTGGAAAAGACCTTGAAGATCACCAAGTCCAACCATCAGCCCAGCACCACCACCATGTCCACCACTAAACCTTGTCCCCAAGTGCCACATGCACACGGTTTTTTGAACACCTCCAGGGATGGGGACTCCACCACTGCCCTGGGAAGCCTGTGCCCATGTTCTACAACCCCTTCTGTGAAGAAAAGCATGAGAAGTCTGTTGCTTAAGGAAAAGGAGACTGAAGAAGAACCTAAGTTTTCACGGACCAAAAACCTGTGGTAAAGGCAAAGATACTACCCTGTTTTCCCTGTCTGTGAAATCTACAGTGCATTTCATGATAAAATGAGTTTGCAGCAGATTTTCTGGGCAACTGCCATGTCTTTACCATGGAGGTCTGGAAAGAAAGGTCTGTTATTCCTGTTATGAGGCCAGGCAGCAGCTGGAGAGTCGTAAGTGCAGTAGGAACCTCAGCACACCTGGAATACCCACATCTCCCAGAAATGGAACTAATACCCTGTTGATCCTTGCAGGGGCAATGATGGCCCCAGGACTGCTGCTGCTGCTCCAGGAGAAGCTCTCACTGTCAAAGAGCTTTGATATGCTCTCCCTAGTGAGAAAGGAGCAAGTTTAAAGGGTATTTGATATTGTGGCACCCTTCTGCAGAGTTTCAATAGCAAATACTGGGTGAAGCTGATCCAATTTTGAGTATGAGTGTTCTTTTTTATATTCTTCCCAGCCCTACCTGTAACTGGCAAAAGTAGTCAAATAATAGTTTCCAAAGATATTTTTTAGAGAAAAAACCCAATTACATATCTGTACTTACTGTGTGGAAAGAACATCGCTCTTTTTTTCCACTTTATTCTTTAATCTATAATTCCTTTATTTCAAAAAGATCTAATCCCATGAACTTTTATTCTAGATGTGATTTACGGATTGTTCTACAAATCCTGTGGTACTTTGTTCTTTACCAGCTTGATATTGTTAAACCCAGTAGCAAAAACTCTTGAGGAGCTGGAAAAAAATTTAGGGCAAGCCAGCTTGAATTAATTTCACTGTCTGGAGCAGAGTGTTCTTAAGGATGTAAATAATCTAATGCTTAGAATATCTTTGAAATCTTCACAGTTTGTCAGCCTCTGTTAGAATACTCTCACAGACAAGTTCTCAAGAATTTAATAAGGATGAAGCAATTGAGCTTCTGTGAGAATCAAGGAGTTTAATGGAAAGTGATGTGCTTTTAAATGGGCCCTTAATGAACCCCTCTAATACTATGGCAGAGACACACAGCAGAAAATGTGTGGAGCAAGTCTCACTTCCTGTTTGGCTGTAACAATGCACAGGCTCATGCACAGCTTAATTTGGTGTCTTGCTGCACTGAATGTAAAAATACAGATTTTACTACAACCTTCTCTGAAATGCATACTTAAAAAAGGAAATTTCTGTAAGAATCTCTTGTAGTTCCACAGAGTTCTTCCTGGGATCCTTCTGGGGTTTGTGCAGCTGGGGTAGCCAGGAAGACATTTCCCAATGTGTAAGTGGGTGCACAGTGGCCACAGTACTTGTGAGGAACCCCCTATTTTTTTTGTACTTATTTTACCTTTTAGTTTCTATAGTTGCCCTTATTTGGGAAAGCTGTGTCTTCCAGAGTTACATGATCATAGATATCCAATACTGGATTCCCTTCTCCCATCCCAATTTTGCTTTTTGAGGTTTTACCTTTCTTTCTGTACAAGAATCAGCACCTGAGATTCAGTGGCAATAATTATATGGTTTTGTTTCCTGATAATAGGACCAAAAACTAGAAAAATGGTGAGTTTTCCTACTCCTGCTGGCCTAGACTTGTCTGATTTTGTCAGCTGAGGGCACAGCTGAAATGGCTGGTGGGCAGAGGCTGGCACGGAACTGTGCCCTGTCTGTGGTGCTTCAGAAGTCGTGGTAAGCTTTGGTTCTACTGCTGCTGCGTTTGTTTTCTGCCCTTGTAACGTGTGATGGGCAGTGCTCCCACTGCCTGCAGGATGGTGGTATTTGTTATCTAATGTGTATGTCAGGCACTTTGGAGAGCCAAAACATCACCTGCCTGCTACATACAAGGGATATTCTTACCGCTGGTCATGACATCGATGCAAATTCTGATCTTGTCCTTTGTGCGAGTCATTTACAACTGTAGTAGGTTGAAATTGAGTTGATGGACAAGTTCAACCGCAACCATGAGCAAAGGCACCTGTGCTGAAACAAGCAAATGTTCAAGTAGCTGTGATCTAATGAGAAGAAGACCTCTATTTCCAGAGACAGATGAAGAGAACCTTTGCTTCTGAACAGCTCATCCTTAAAATGGTACCCCGTTAGCTAAAGATTGAACCCTCAAAAACAGCTGTGGGGAAAGCTGTAAGTCGAGGGAAGGGACTTCCACACTGCAAATAGGTTTCCATTCGGGGGTGGGTTTGCTGTGACATTGAAGCCATGAGAGAACTGTTTCTTGTGGAGATGTCTCCATGGCATGGCAAGAGAGACTCCTCTCCCTAAGTGAACTGGAGAAAGGCTATTATAGAGGTGGTAACCTGACTGAGATTCCCAAGTTTTGTCTCTTTACATTGTCAGTGGGAAAGCAAAGAAGAGGTGGGGGGAGGAGAAGTGTTCTGAAGGTTTATTCTGACTTTTATTATTCTTTTTTTAGTTCTGTTAGTAATAAACTTTCTTTATATTCTTTAAAGTTTTGAGCCTGCTTTGCATTTCTCCCAATCCTTATCTCACAAAAGAAAATGAGTAAATAATGGATGAGAACAAAACCACTGCACTTAATTGGTGTTTCTTCCCGGCTATCAAGTCAAACCTGCTACAACAGTTCTCTAGCAGTCAGTAGCATTAAAGACTTATTACCAGAATAATTTTTATTGGTACAACATCAGAATCAGGCTCTAGGATTGCTTCCTATATAGTGTGAGTGTATATTTGATTTCCAAATACCCATTACTGTAATTACCTGGAAATGCTAATATTGTCAAGAAATCAGTACTTTGGGCTTAAAGTATCTCAGTTAAGATGATTAAGGAATTAGAATTGGCCAGCTTTTGTCTGAGGCAAAGTTCTGACAGTGCTGCAGCTCCATTAAAGGCCGGTTGGCGTGTTTAACACGCTCAGAACACTGAGGTGTGTTAACTAAAGATGTTTATTTTCCATAGTCACATGGCTAAAATCTATCTTTGTTTGTTTTAAAACTTTGCTTCAAAGAGTATTCCTTGCCAGGCTGGAAAAAGAGGTGCCCTTTAAAATGCACGTTAGGGATGGCTCATCCCATGCTGTTTCTCCTTGGGACAGGCTGCAGCACACTTGACATATCTCACCTTACGCTTTGTGCCTGAGCTGAAACGTGGCCAGGGCTGTAGCAGTCAGGGGGGATGAGTCAGAATGGACGTCAGCAGAAAGGCACCTCCTTCCAGCAGGGTGAAAACACTGCGAAATACGAGGGGAAGGTCAGGAAAAGAATGCTTAAGAAAAATCAAAAAGCAAAATTCCGCTTCCTCAAAGAACTTGTGGACAAGGTGAAGGGTGCTGCTCTCTCCAGACATGGAACAGAGTCCATAAGGCAGTGGCAGTGACTCTTCCCAGCTCTACTTGCTGGCCTCCATGTTAAGATTTATTCTTTAATATCTGTTACAAACACTATTTAGAACAGTAAATACCACCACCCCTTCTTCTCTTGGCTTTTCACTAACACCTGGCCAGATGATGGTCTCAATGACAGTTTGGCATGAATTTTCATCAATGAACATTCCCTTGCTAGATAAAATTAATTGATGGTGTCTCTATGCTGGTCATGAAGTTTGTTCCTCAGACAATGATAAGTTTAGCATCCAATCACCGTTTGCATCTCCTCTTGGGCCATTTTTAATTAGGAGTGCTTTAATTAGCAGCCTTCCAGTACCTAGAGGGGCTCCAGGAGAGCTGGAGAGGGACTTGGGCAAGGGCCCAGAGGGGCAGGACAAGGGGGAATGGTTTGCCACTGCCAGAGGGCAGGGTTAGGTGGGATATTGGGAAGGAATTGTTCCCTGTGAGGGTGGGGAGGCCCTGGCACAGGGTGCCCAGAGAAGCTGTGGCTGCCCCTGGATCCCTGGAAGTCCAAGGCCAGGCTGGATGGGGCTTGGAGCACCCTGGGCTAGTGGAAGGTGTCCCTGGCCATGGCAGGGGGTGGAATGAGATGGTTCCTTCCAACCCGAACCATTCTATAATTCCAGGATTCTATGATTCTATGAATGTCAGCCTCTTCAGTGCCTTTTTAACCCCCTTTTTTTTTTGCAAGTCTCTTCTGAAAGAAAATACCTCCTATAGCACCCAGAACTGCTTAGAAATGCCATTTTTATTGTCAGCAGAATTCATTCACTCTCACTGTGGTAAGCATAGTAGGGGAACACATGGTAAAAATAGAATTTGCATTTGAAAATATTGTGGAACTGATGAAAGCTTTTCTTCTGAGATTAATTTGTGAGTATGTAGTTGTTATTTTTCCCCAAAAGTTGCTCAACCCTGTGCCCAGACTATTACTCAGCTACTCTCTGGGCTGCTCTGTGTTCCAAAGTGTTAAGGTTGGCTCCGTGCTGTGCTCCACATGTAGTTAGGATGGAATATCCTTGGATGTTTTGGAAAACAACCAAAGGAAAAAAATGCATCTAGACCTCTGCACTGAGGCTGCTGTCTGGGCTGTTTATGCAACAGGGTCAATAAAAGCTAATTGAGATTGGCCTTTTGTTGCCCCACTTCTCCTGTTTTTCCGATGTGTCCCTGGCCAGATGTAGGTTACATTTATCTCCAGCTATCAATGCTGGTTTGCCACTGCTGACTCTAAGTCAATAAAAACATGCTGGTATTTTCTGTGTCCCCATTCCCCAGGGCGTCGTGGGGCTTGGAGATCCTGTCACGTCAAGAACTATATTGGGAGCTGCTACAGAGCACGGGGCGTGCTCAGGGGATGAACAGCGACCTGGAGTAGATTAATTCTCAAAGTACCTAATACCATTCATAAAAAACTCCCTTGGATGACTGAAGTCCTATTTGCCCAAAATGCAACACTGTTCCCGTGTGCCATTACAGTTAAACACCAGTCACCATTAAATGGGTATCACATTAATATAAGGATTTTATAATCACAGAATCACAGGATATCCTGAGTTGGAAGGGACCCAAAAGAATCACAGAGTTCTATATGTTTTAAAAATCACAGAATCGTTGATTCAATTTAATAATGTCACAATGGTTTTCAATTTTTTTATTTATTGATAAATTAGTATTTCCTAGTGACAGGTTAAACAACTTCCCCGCAGAATGCCTGCTGGAAGGCTCTTAAGAGACAAGACTGGCGAGCAATGGGTGAACACGCAGGTATCTATAGCACTGTTATTTCCTACTAAACTGTCAGTGGCTCCATGAGAAATTATTAACATGGATAAACCTTTACTTGGAATGCTGTCTCTTACTGTTTAATGTTGGATGGTTAAAAATAGCGAACTGACTTAGAACTTCCTGAGCTCCACTGATGGGCTTAAACCTGCATTTTACAAGATTATAGGCCTAGATTTGCAGTGAGGTTTGTTTGTTTGCCTTGCTTCTCTTCATTCTCACAGGTGTCCCTGATCAGACGTAGGTTACCCACAGCTCTTGGTGTAAATGCTCATCTCTACATTACTCTCCCTAAATCAGTAGCAAGTGTTTGTATTTTGAAAGGGTGTATAGGTTCCATGCACGTCCTGTGTTCTGTGGCCCATTAGGAGCTAAATCTCAGTCATTTTCCCAGAGCCTTTTTTTCCTCTCTAGTCCCCAGTATTTACTGTAAACATACAATGAATGGATTTGGTGATTCATTGCTGCAAGCCCTGTGAAACTAAAGATGTGATCTTTGGGAAATATTCAGTGCAAATTTTTGGTTAACTCTGCTGGCTTGGGTGTGCAAGGGCTGAGGGGGAACAAATGCTGACGTTGTTCAGGTGTTTTATGTAGATGCTCATGTTATTCACAGAGGTTTTTCTCTGTATCCCTCCTGCACTGAACAGACAACCCGGGAATCCTTTGCAGGCCAGTTGTCAGCAGTGAGACAATGGATATCAGGGTTTCTGAAATGCTGTTGCTCAGTCACACTTGCTGACCTGGTAACGTACAAGAACCTTTTGTTTGCACCTGCTTGAGAAACTAGAAATACTGGCCTCTTCCAGGCCTTTCACTCTTTCTGCTGCAAATAGAAATACAGTCAGTGTCATCCACAAATTGCTTCCATGTGCTGGGTCAGATTCAGTGTCCAATTCAGTCAAGTCAGCGTGAAAATCTGTGGAGTTTAATCTTAAATGTCGGATTGTTCCATTTTTCATGTTCATAGTGTTATTTAGAGGAAGGAGAGGACAGTGCAAAAGGCAAATGAAACAGCAAATGCTGGCTGGATCAAGCAGTTGAATTCTTTCAGCTGCATTCTTTCCAACAAATCTGCAAAGATTTGGGTGCGTATATTAATCTTTTTTTCTGTTCTAATATTCCAGGCATGGATGAAGCATAGGAAGGGAAGAATCCTACCAGTAGCACCTACTGCTACCAAGTGTTCTGATGACATTGAGGCAAGCTTTCAGTTTCACTGGAGCATAACTCTTGCAGCTGTGATATAGTGGAAGTATAGACAGGAGAGGAAATCAATGGCCTGCTTAAGAAAATTAATTTTTGCCTGTGTTTCCAAGGCAACACAGATAAGGAAAGGAGTAGCTGCCGTGTTAGAAGATGAGTTTGTTGTATTCAAGGGGAAAATTGCTCTAGCAAAATCTAAAAGACTCTCAAGCAATAAAAGAAAATGGTTTTTAGTCCAGTTATCTTTTCAGACCCCACTGAAACCACCCACAGAGAGAAGAATAAACACAGTGAAGCCTAAGTGGGAAAGTTACTCTGAAGTAAGACAAATAATTTGCCATGTGGATGCCCTTAACCACTCCTTAGGTAGTTTGAGTCTAGCACAGAGGAAGGTGTCCTGAATTTACCATGAACAAGGACTGAGTCCTCACGGGAATTTAGATGCACTTAGCAGAATACCAGTTCTGTTGTTTGAGTGCATTCTTATCATAGATAGACAATTCAAATGTCTGCCCAAAATATTTCTCTTTTCACAGGTTCACAGTATTTTAGGATCTAACTAAAACATACAATACCAAAAGGTTGGGGAAGAGGATCTTCCTGTTGTTGCTTATTTCTCATCTCAGTAATAAGGGTCCTACTTATTTCGTTTTTATACACACACACGTTTATGTACGTAGTTTTTATACAATTTATATATGTAGTTTTTATACAACTTTAAACTAACATGTTTGCAAATCCCAGTCAGTTAGTAGTAATAACAAAAGCTGGTAGAAAAGTTGCCATTGATGCAGTGGGACTCCTGTAAGCATTTCACCACTGGCAAGGACTCGCTGATCTGTATTTTAAGATAATCTCATGGGTTTTGTTTGTTTGGTTTTAACCTTTGATTTGTTTTTAACCTTTCCTAGAATATTTTTAGTAATTTTAATGACTGTTCCTAGACTAAAATCAGCTTCTGTCCCCATTTTCCTTAAAAAAAATTAGGTCTGTTCCAAAAGAGCATCATAAAATAGATGAAAACAGGATCCATTGTCTAAAGACTTAAGGAGAAGTGAAAGATTTGGCAAGGAGGTTGCTATAAAACTGCTTCTAGATTTGTGCTTTCTGACTACTCTCCCAAATCTTCCTTAGTTTTCTGTAAGACGCTCTGGTGGCCAATGCCCCTGACTTCCTCCAGGTGAAACAGAACTGCAGAATTCTCCTGGCTCGATTTTTACAGGCTCTATTTATTGTCTGATTTCTTATAATGAAGAGTAAGATAAAGAAAACCAATAGTGCTTCTGGTAGCCTGCTGTTGGTTTCAGATTGTATAACCCAACCCGAGCAATGGCAGTGCTGCATGATTTGGAAGCTTCCAAGAAAAAAATTCAAATTTTAGTGTGTCTGATGGAGTAAGATGAGAGGATTTATTATATGTGCTCTCTTCTTGGGCATTGCAGTTTGTGGCTAAGGGTCCCTGAAAACTCTTCTGCAGAAGTGTAGATGAAGTGTTCCTGGTGGAAGCTTTTATTCCCCTGTGTGGCTTTTTATGATGAAACAACTGTTTGAAAGTGAACTGGATTGTCTTATGTGTCTTATATTCATAAATCTGACTTTTGAAATACTATTTTTCTTGCATTCTTGCATTTTTCCTTGCCTTCCCTCTACTTTTCTTTCTGATTTATTTTGGATGAGGCTCGCAGGATGATGTTTGGATCTCTTACATATTTTCCTTTGCATGTTTTCCTTTTGACATCATTACTTTTGCTGAAAGTATTGGAAAGTTGGAAAAGGAGTTTTTGGGAAAAGAGAGGGAAACGAAAAAGTGGCAAACTGACATTTTTATTATCTTTGAGGGCAAGAAAAGATTTAAATAGAAGATTTGCTAAAATCTTACTTGATGCAAAACTTAGTGTATTTCACAATGTCTGGAATCCTGCTTTTCTGTTGGAAAGCTTCCAGCTGAAGCAGCTCTTCCCGTGGTTTGCATCACCTATTTTCTCTCCACGCTGGCAGCTGGACAGAGTTCCCATCCATGGGTGCTTCAGCATGGTTTCCATCTCCTTGGCCATGGGTGACTTAGCGTGACAGACGTCAGCCCTGGGCTCACTGGGGATTACTGGGAGGGGCTGATCCCAGCCTTCCTTCTCCAGCAGGATTGGCACTGCCTTCAGTGCTCTCCCTGACAAATGATCAGTCACCTCCAGCTGGCAGGGGCTGACTTGCTCCTCTACCTGTGACCACAACAGGGCAAGGAGGAAAAGCTTTTGATCCTACACATCACCTTTCCGTGGATAAATGTATGGTTGGAGCCTTGCGTGGTCACAATTGCCAAGTGTCTTTAATAATGGATATGGATTTTAAGCTGGAATAGTGGTGGGTGACAGCCTGGCTTGGGGGTAGGGGAGGGCTGTTGGGCTATTCTGCCTGCTTGTTTATTTCCAATTAAATAGAAATCCCATCTGTAATGGGATTATGGTATTTGCTGAGAATGCCTGTGGGTTTTTAAAGCATTGACTTTCTGACATCACTGAAAATGGGAAATGGGATGCTGGCTTGCTCTGGTGCATGGAGAATATCTGAATAATTGAGTCTTTAATGGGCTGGGCTTAGGACTGTTAGCTGTAGCTGGGCTGTATGCTGGAAATGGGCAGGGTGTATAGGAAGGAATTGTTCTCTGTGAGGGTGGGGAGGCCCTGGCACAGGGTGCCCAGAGAAGCTGTGGCTGCCCCTGGATCCCTGGAAGTGTCCAAGGCCAGGCTGGATGGGGATTGGAGCACCCTGGGCTAGTGGAAGGTGTCCCTGCCCATGGCAGGGGGTGGGATGAGATTATCTTTAAGGTCCCTTCCACCCCAAACCATTCTATTATTCTGTGTATAGGAAGGAGGAGAGAAAGAGGAAGAGAGTGAAAGAGATGAGTAGAGGGGGGAGAAAAGAAGAACTGAAGCACAGGAGAGGAAGACAAAGCGGGGAGAAACATCTTGTGCATTCCCTTGCTTGCTCAGGGTCTGGGCAAAGGGAGGAGATGCCCCAGCCACAGTACAGTGCCTAACAAGGAGCTTCCGAAACAATGCTCTTGGAAACAACAGCAAAGGAACAGATTTAAAGGTTCAGATCACCTCAGCTGACCTAGTGACGCAGCTGGTTTGCCAGAGCCCAGAGCTTAGGAAGGTCCCTTCCACCTGCCTGCACAAAGGTCTCCCTGCAGGACCCCAGGGGACAGGTTGTGGACTGCAGTGAGGTGACATGTTGGGGTTGAACCGAGTTCCTTGGGAAGCGGGGGGTCACTTTGATTCCAAAAGGATCAGCATCAGTCAGGTTTGTGCAGGTGCTGGAAGGAAATGTCAGGCACAGGAAGGTGCTGGGAGGGGCATCTCGGTGGGCTGGCACTGTCTGTATTTTGGGAAATCAACTCCATGTCACAGTGATGAATCCACGTGCGTAAAACAGAAAACTTGTTCTGCCTACTGGCACCCAAAACCCAACAGTATTTGCCAATCCTGTAAAACAGCCAAACTGTGCCACCAACCATGCTTAAACCTTCCCTGTCATTTGGCCTTTCCCTGGAAAAATGGAGACGTGGATATCTGGCTTTGGAGCCCTCACCTTCTGGTTTGATTCCAAGAGGTTTAGTTTGACCCTGTGGCCCAAGGCAGCTGTTCTGGAGAGAAGGAATTGGGGGTGGGAGAGGGAATCACCAAGCGAGTGCTAATCAATAAAGGTCTGCTGGGGTCGAGAAGGTAAACATCACGTGAGGGTGTGCAAGAAGGAGCATTATTTGAAAAAGTGTAATGTGTCTGCTCTACTCAGCATTAGTAGGACCTGGTCTGGCTTTGGATGCTGCATTTCAGGAGAGACAGGGGCTGACTGCAGAGCACTGGGAGGGAGGCACTGAGGGTACTCAGAGATCTAAGAAATACGGTTCTCAGGGAGAGGTTAAAACAACCCCAATTCTCTCAGTTTAAAAGCAACTGAAAGAAGGAGAGTGGGACATAAATCTGAAGGCCTTAAAGAGCTGCTGCAAAAAGAAAGAAAACAGTATGTCCTCTATGTCCAGAGTGGACAAGACAAAAAAAACCCCACTCTAATTACATTAAGGGAGATTTGGGTTGATTTTGGAAAAGCACTATATGTACTTATGCCTTGGGAAACAAACCCAAAACACAGAGGGAGCACATGGAATACCACTAGAGGATTTTAAGAGTAAGTTTGCCAAACTACTGGAAGCAATTTATTGACATAACTGATCCTATGGTCAGAGGGTAGATAAGATAGTCTCTTGAGGGTCCTGTTTCTTCTTCTTTGCTTTTTGACCCAATTTTAATTTTGTCAAGACAACTTTGAGTTTTGATTCTGCCTTCCAGAGCGTCTGCAATTGCTTTGCAAATTTTATAAATGAAGTTTCTCTGTTCTTATTGCAGTCACTGCATTAAGATGTCCGTTTTAGACTCACCCTAAATGATACAATCCCACTTGCAACAATGCTCGGGGTCTGACAGTAAATCTTCTCCTGATGGCTACATTTGGAGAGGAATTTTTTCAGCGAGTTGCACATCCGGGATTTGGTAGCTACACTCCAGGTGATAGCTCCTTCTCAGAATGTCCTGTGGGAATGTGCCTCATCAAGGGAAGGGAAGAAACCTCTGTGGGTTCCCCTCCTGCCACTGGGCCACTCGTGCCACCAAGAACGTGCATGGCTTTGACATAACTTGCTGCCTTCTTGTCTCATATTTGTTTGTGGCTGGCTGAGGGATACATTACCTCAGATTTCCTTCTACCTTTTCTTTTTAAAGACAGTGGTGTGTTTCCTCAACACACTGCAGGTCAGATCCTGTTTCAGCAAGCTTAGGTAATCAGCTCATATCCCTGAAGGGACACAACACACACTGTACTGGGCTGGATTGGAGAGGGCCCATCGAGTGAGCCGTGTGAAATAAGGAAATGGCTCAGCAAGGTCCTGGATGGGAAGAAGGCGAGTCCAAGACTGCATTCATGGTGTAACTGCACAGTGGTTGTGCACACTTTTGGGGCAAAGGCAGCAAAACTCATGTTTCCTGCTCTGATGTTGTAAGTATTTAAAAGGAAATATGAGTATTTACATGTCCTGGTAGTGCATCTGGCACTTTGAAGGGTGCAATCCTGATTCAGACTGAAAACAAATCACAAGGAGGATGGGCAGTGTTTGGCTGTGCTCCTGGCTGTGTTCCAGAGGACAGGACTGCCTGCCCTGTGTCCCCAGGCAGGTGTCCCCCTTGGTAGGGGTTGTCTGCTCAGCTCTGTGTCAACAAGACACAGCCACCTCTCCCTGGAAACCTGCCAGTGAGACAGAAATTCCTGTCTATGGACTCCTACCTTCTCTGTCCAAGCAGTTTTTTATGAACTTGCTGATTTTGTGGCCAGGTTGACATCGGGATGTGGGTCATTCAAACAAATAGATTTCAGGTGGTTAAAAACAGCAACACAATATTAACACAAAGAGTAGGTGAAGTGTGAGGCTGAGGGAACACTCTGTGCAGCCTTGAGAAGGGTCACAGAAACAAGGCCTTAGTAACCCCCCAAACGCTTGGTACTATTCATCTATTGTGTACAAAACAAGTGGTGGTAGGTAGCACAGGGCAACTGGCATTGAAGCAGATCCAATTTTATTTAGTACTCCAGATTTTTCCCATTCATCAGATGTTCAGGACACTTTGCAAGTAGCTAACAACAAACTGGCTAAAAACATGGAAATGCAAGATTTCCATCCATCTCTCTACCTAGCTGGAGAGCAGCTTTATATAAACGTCTATAAAATAAAATAAACTAGTGATTTGGCTAGTGATTTGGGGAAGTTCTTCCAATAAACAGAAGATACCATATTTCTGCTTAGTCTGCATTCAAGACAGAAGTATTCCAACAGGGATAATCTATTTGCTCAGAAAGAGCAAATTTCTCATTTCCTCTGAGGAGTCTGTGCTCATATTTCCCCTTGTCTTTGTATAGATCTATTTATGCTTATTCGCTTGATTTAATAGCACTGCTTGCTGTAATATGTAGGTGTTTTTATGGGGTTTATTATATGCTTTTTAAATGTGTGGCTTCTTCTCCATTTCTCTGCAGGGTACATCGCCCTAAGGACAAAGCAGGCAGCCTTTCCCCACTGAGGGCCACTCCCTTCTGGCCTCCAGGCTGCCAAAAAGAAACAATCTCCAACTACTGCAGAAACCTCCTGCTGCCCCAGGCTGGGAAATGGTGCTGTGTGTCAGTGCTGCCTGGAATGTGCTCTGCCTGCCCTCCTTCCCTTCGGTCCTCCAGCCTGACTGCCCTGCCCTGGTGTTCCCTACCTCTCAGGATGGCAGCAGCTGAGGCGGCCTCTCCACCAACATTTTCACATGTATCTCATGGACATCAGTAAATCTGCTATGGCAAAGTAACTCCACTGGGATCAAAGATCCCACCTGCTGCCAGATGCCTGGAGAGCTCATTTGCATGTCTGTAACTGTACAGTGGAGGTGTTTTAGCCCCTGGTTTTTGGGAGCCAAAGTTGACTATAGGTACATAATGTATAGAATGCTCTTGGACAAGAGGCCTGTGTTCAGCCATGCCTGAAAGTCCTCTGAGGAGAAACAGGGACTGGAGTCAGCCTGGATAGAGAGAAAATCATGTGAGGCACAGCTGGCTCTGCCTGCACCCCGAGGGGCCTGTGCCAGGCTCTGCCAGGACAGGGAGTTGTTACCAGGCGTGCTCAGGGTGGCTTTTAGTGTGACCCACTGCTGGCAGCACAGTTCATGTGGAAACACCTCCATGGCTCACTGGTCTTGTTCTGGAGTGACTATCAATATGTAAACCAAGCCTGAATTGTACTTTGAATGCTCCCAAGGAGGTCACCGCGACTGCAATGGATTAAAAATTTACTTTTGTAATAGGCATGACACATTAGATAGGCCACGTGTACAAGTCCGATAAGGCAGGCAGACAAAATACACAGGGCTTTCAGTCTGATGAAATACAGCAGTATTTGCTGTGTTAAAGAAAAGTATCTCAGAAAACTTTTCATTTTTGTGAGGGGAAGTGAACCGTTGCAAAAATATAAATGTAATTAGTTATATAAAGATATTCCTTTTACTACGTAAGTACAAATCTAAAGTACTCTAAGCCTTACAGAGGAAATCCCTTAATTGGCAGATGGAGCCTTTAACACGGTGCTGGTTTTAGCTGTTATGGAAATACATTGATGGTAAATCAATGTTAACAACACCTATTGGAAGGTTTTCTTCACAGTTTCGCTTTCTGAGACACAGCTGGACATGAGTTCAAACCCATGGCAGTGGGCACTGATAGCCAGTGGCCCTACAGATGGAAAAGCAGTCTTGGTATGTGTTTCCTTGGGGTTTGAAAGGCAGGATGGCCTGAAAGCCTCGGGACCTGTTGCCAAGACTCCTACTCCTTCTCAGTGCCAGCTATTTCCTATTTCCTGGCTCGAAGCCTGCAGACATGCTGGTAATGAACCCTGGGCTGGGGCTGGAGTGAGGATCAGGCACAAACCCCTCTGGGGAGCTCACTTTGAGTCAAGGCACTGACAATTCCAACTGGCTTCTCCTGCAGACCGAGTGCTCGGGATGGAAATGGCCACGCTGAAAGTGAATCCTCACAGAACACAAGGGAAGTGTTTTGGGGCCCATTCCTGCATTCCTTGAGCCTGAAAATTCAGTCTAAGCCTGGCAGCAGTGCCCCTGAAATGGCACAATGTGTCATTTGTGCATCTGCCTTGAGCAGAGGTGGATGAAAATCTCATTTAAAAGCCTGCACTTTTTTAAAAAGGGTGGAAGAGACTTGGATGTAGATCTGAAGTCAGTATCAAAACCACCATAGACTTAAATCCTGTGTGCAGCCTTATTTTAACTTTTTAGGATTTTTGTCTGTCCCTAAGGAGCTTGATAAAGTAAGGAAGGCCAGCACAGGGCATTCCTGATCAGACCTTTTCTACTTTTAAAGGGTAAATAGAAAGAAACAGAGGTATGTGTGGGAGTTCTAGATCTTACAGCACTAATGTCCTCAGAGGAAGAACAAACAGAGCTCAGGCAAATGTTTGCAGATTTATTTCAGTGGCCTAAATGAAACTAGAATTCCAAGCAACCGGCCCAGATTCATTATGTTCATAATATAGTGAAGGCTTTTTCTCACAGTAAATGTTTTCTTTGTTGTATTGATAAAAATGCTGTGTTGGTCCCAGAAGGAAAGTATTTTCAGAGTCTGATGGTTTCTCTTAGAACAGTGCATTGCAATCTCTCAAGGGGTTACTCTGCTGATAAGCCAGGCTGGTTTTGGGGAGAAATTGTTAGTGCAGCTAAAGCACAGGTCCAGAAAAGTTGTCTATGAACAGTTTCTCTGAAGTGATGTTAGTTGAATTTAAACACTGTTATTGAGGGAGGAAGGCAAAGAACATCGTGATCCATTGTCTATCAGCTACTTAGAGCTGGAAGGATATACACAGCACAGATTTGGGGGAGATTTGTTGTCCTGCTCTTCTCTCCTGTTCCTGCTGTAAGAGTTTGCAGTTTCCAGAGAAGCTCAAACTTTAAAGATGCTGGCTAGAGAGCAGGCTGCTGCTGATCTTTTCTGGGAGAGCTTTTCATCTGGGATTGCAGTTTCCTAACTAGAAATACAAGCGACTCGAATTAGAAAGAAATCATTTAGTGTTTAGAGCCTGGGGCTTTATGAAATTACTGTTTTTGTCCTGGTAAGACCTTTCTGTTTTGCTGTTGATGATTTATTTTATTATGGATTGCAGTGTTAATAATTTGCAAGATTACCTGGCAAATGGAATAGATGGTTCAATTTAACATTTTAGGAAAATATCAAAACAAATCAACATTAGAGACTTTGACACACAGGGTCACTGATTCATCTGCTAAAGCTGCCAACAAACAAATGACTCTTGCTAAAACACAATAGCTCAGTTATTTGGCCAGCTGCTCCAGCAGTGTTACAGAATGGATGTGAGTGTCCCTAAACCCATGGTGGGATTTTCCCCCCTCTCATCCACATGTAGAGTGTTGTGATTTGGATCAGAATTACAGCTTTTCGTACTTTAAAAACCAAGACAAAACCAGAACCCCACCATAAAGCCCAGCACAGGCTGCCCAGGGGAGTGGTGGAGTCCCCGTCCCTGGAGGTATTCAAAAACCATGTGCACGTGGCACCTGGGGACAAGGTTTAGTGGTGGACATGGGGGTGGTGCTGGCTGGCGGTTGGACTTGGTGATCTTAAAGGTCTTTTTCAACCTTAACCATTCTATAATTCTATGATTCTCTAAAAAATGAAATCAAATCCCACTAGGATTGGAAGGGATACTCATGAATTTTGGCTTCTTTTGCAGGCTTATTCTGTGACATTGATCAAATTTCCCAAAGGGCTTTGTTCTCTTTAGGGTTCACAGTGGTTTGTGTAAATTGAGTCATGGCTTATGGTCTTATCACTAAAATCCACCTTTGGAGAAGAAAGGAGTGATAAGAATCCAAGAGAAAAAAGCACTTCCTGGCAAGCAGGTGCCTCTGGATGCTTCAGCAGGACTGCAGCTCTCACTTCCAGCCCGTTTCTCAGGGGAAGCCCATCAGGGGAAGGTGGCAGTACTGGTGCTTCGCTGTTCTCAGGAGAAATATGTCCTGCAGCAGAGGGACTGGGCTGAGCAGAGGTGCTTGTTGGGCAGGCCTTCTGCACCTGCCTCCCATCTTCTGCCCTTGAATTGTGCCATGATCCTTCATGATGCATTCTGGGCAAGCTGGAATTTCTTTTCCCCCTCTAAACCATTAAAAAGCCCTGCATTTTCCGGGGGCATCTTCCTCACTTGGGCATCTACATCTTAGTTTTACTACTGAGGCCAGTGTTTCACTAGTAAGGCCAATGTTTCCCCAGTCACAAATGGGTAGGCTTTGGGTACGTGAAACCCCGTTACAGAGTCTAATCAGTGTTTAGAAAGTGGATCTTTCTGAAAAAAATCCTTAGAATCAGGATCTGAGTGTCACAACACAGTGGTAACTAGCTGTTGCATCAAGCTGTGGATCCCATCTGGTTTAAGGACAACAAGTAAACCTGCAACTGCACAGGGAATCCAGCTGATATGGGAATGGACTCTGAATTGAGAAGGGTTTTCCTGCTGCTTGTGCTGAGGCTACGATCCAGTGTTGCCGTGGTGGAAACATGTCATTTATAAGCTTGTTTTAGTAGCGACGAGGATTTGTGCCAGATGAATTCCTTCTGGATTCAAATTCCTCAGAGAAACCCCGATGTTACATGCCTTGTTACTCATCCCTTCTTGCCCTTGGGTAGGACTGTGCAGCATCAATTGCTTTTTCAGTCCTTGTGGGAGTGACTGATGGCCCATTGGCCAAAACCACGGATTGAATTCTGTCCCTTTGAAATGGACACCACATAATTCTGGAGGCTGAGTCCTCCTCAGTATAGTACTCCCACAACAGCAGGATTTTCCTGAACCTCTGTGTGCATGCTGAATCTAGAAGCAGCGTTAGGTATGGCCTAATAACCAAGATTACTTCCAGCTGCAAATCTGGGCTTCAAATCTATCCCACAGATTGGTCTGAGTTTGTCTCTTGCAGCCCTAAATTGTATCAGTCCTGCAGTCAGTGCTGTTCTGGAAATCAGGCAGGGTTGTGTTTATCCTAAACTTGATCCACAGTTTTTGTGTGGCCCTGGGGGATAATGGACAGCAGATGATGACTTAATTGTTGAGACATGCCAGAGCACACTTTTGTATCAAAGCTAGACCAAAATGGCCCTTAAAGGCCACCTTCTGCTGCCTTCTCTGTGTTGAGGCCACATGAGTTGTGTTCTAAAGATCCACCTGAGCAGAACTTTCTGCTTCCATGCTTTCAAGCTGGCTCTGGGAGCACTTCACACTTCTGCTCTCTCACAGAGCAGGAGTTCCTGTTTTCTCCTCATCTTAAACCCAGCAGTGGGGAACTCCATGAGAGCTGGGACTACAGCAGGAGGCAGAAGAACTGAAAACTGCTCCATTTCTGGGAAAACTTGTGCATCTCAGCATGCAGCAGAGGGTACAAATGTGCTCATCCATGTGTTCCATGTCCAGGTCCAGATGGGGACACAGAGACATGTCCAGCTCCCTGTATTGCTTAAGAGAAGGGATTCTGAGTGCCACAAGAGAAACAATATCATTCACTCCTTTATAGTATTCTGGTACATGGATGTTTTAATATGCTCAATTTTAAGGGCCAATTCAATTTCAACAAGTGTCAAAGAAGATGGCTCCTGAACTAAAAAACTCTTTTGTTGTCTCTTTTTCATGATGCATAATAAGAACCACAGACACTATTGAACTTAGATTGTGGCAGTGATCTTCCAAATATACTGCTATATAACTCAATAAAACAGTGTTAGATTGGAGCAAGGATAAAAATTCACTAGAACAAGGATGAATCTGATATGTGACTTTATTATGATGATACATTACTGATATGTTCTGCAATATAGACCACCTTTTTTACTATGGAGTCACACAATTGAAAAGAAATGACAAAAGGTGACTTTTTTGTCATTTATATATTAAAAGCTTTAAAGCTTTGTACCAGCCAGGTTTCTACATCTATGATGAGATAATTTGACTCTGGAATCTTGTATCAAGCAGTTCAAAGGAAACAGTGATGTACTGGCATTGCTTGCACTCAGTGAGACACTGAATATGTATCAGTATCTATTATATGTATGTACCAGTGTATGAACTCTGACTCTTCATAGTGATGAGCTAAAACCAGACTTTACACCAGAAGTCCAGCCTAAGCGATTCCTGTGACAGCGTTGCCTTACATTGCCAAATTCAGCCTTAGGTCACTGTTCCGCTCACTGTGACTGCAGGAAAACAACTAAAACCCAACATAAAGGTAATAGAAAGCCCAGAGAAGAAATCGAATTTATTAGAGGGGATTTCAGCTGAATGGCTGCTTTACAGAGGGCAGAATAATGAAGATAGTGTTGGAGACCTCTGAGGACTCTTTCTGGAATAGTGTTCAGACCTAATCCTGAAAGCCCTTGGACACGTAAATAATCCTGCCTCATACATGGAGCGTCACCTGACGTCAGTGAATGATTTGCAGGGGACAGGATTACTCACAGGACTAAGGGTTTGTACATTTACTTTAATTAGTCTCTCTCTGCTTTGGTGTTTTTTTTGGTTTTTTGTTTTGTTTTTTTTTTTTTTTTTAATTGTTTTCAAATATTAAGAGTAACTTCCCCTGTATTTCTGCGTCCACACCCATTTGGTCAACACAGCAGGTGAAACACATATAGTGGCACACAAATTTATGGTGCATTTTAATTCCGTGTAATTATGACAGCTGTTAAAACCATCCCATAAAAGAACATAGTCACAGGGACAACGTCCCCAAGTGCTCTCAACATCCTGGATGGAGCAAAACTGAACTTCTGTTGAACAAGTTTATACCCTTTTTTCCCTGTCTCAAAACTAATTGCAGTTCATCCATATGAAATCAAGAGAACTCAAGTGTAACTAGACAGAATAAATGAGAGTCATCTCGTCTTGATATCTAAGATCTACTAATACGGAGGAGAAAATTACAAAGGGACCTTTGTGGATCAGTTTTGGTGTGAATTTTAGAGGGACTAAGGGACCAGAGAAGGCCTTGCTAAAGTGGGATCAGTCTGTTGTGCAGGAGTCTGGTTTACAGACCGAGCCTCCATCAGCCTGGGGGTACATCTGCATTTGCAACATAACTATTGAGTGGCCTTGGTCCCAGGAATTCCTTATCCCTGCGGGACACTGTCTGAGGCTGTGCTGGTAACATTCCAATGGATACTTTCACTGGAACAGTGCGAGCTGATTTGAGATGTTTCTCTGGGTGTTCACAGTTACCCTGGCTGGAAGAAAGGGCAGAACAAGACCCCGTGCTTTCTTGTAACTTGTGGGAAACAGACTCCAACCAGGATAAATTGGATGTGATTCTTTAAGGGTGTTTAGTTGCTCTACAAGTAACAAATCATGAAGAACTAGTTCAGAATAATGTTCTGAGGCAGAATGTATGTGTCAGCACTGAAGAAACTTAATTCTTGAAAGAAGAGAACAAACCCATAACCATACAAATTCAAAAGTAACTGGAGAAACATGAACCCTCTGAATGACTCTGGTATGTGGTCACCTTAAAGCCACCAGAATCAAACACTGAAGTCAATACCTGTGACACTGCCAGGATGAGTGAAAGGAGAAGAAGAAATTGCTCTTCATTTCAGAGACCAGCAAGCTACTCAGAGTAATTTATGCCTTTGTCATATCAAGACTGTACTGCTGTAAAACTGTTGCAGAGGAGAGCAACCCTTGGAAAACACCCCAAATCTGTCTGTTCAAATCCAGAGTCATCCCTGTTGGAGGGGAACCACGAGAGCAGTGTGACCACAGGAACCCTGTGCCTTACACTGACTTCTAACAGGCTTCAGGTCCTCTGGATGGATCACTAAAACCCTTCCAAATCTGCCACCAGGCTGTGGAGGAACATGATCCTCGTGTCACGTCACAGCTCAGTTTTGTCTTTGTCAATACCTGCTTCTTTGCCCTTTACAAATTGTTGTTCAAAACCTTTCTTGTGGCCTGCCTTAATGTTTTATTTTTAATTTGTGTTTTGCATTTAAGCTGCCAGAGTTTGCAGTGCTTGCAGTCGTCTTCATTTGACCCAATATTTGTGGTCTTTCCAAATGTGGGATGGCAATTGTGCAAATGATGTGAATTTCTGTTGCTTTTCTTCCTTCCTTGTCCTGGTTTAACCTCTCTGTGTAGTGCTTATTTGGAGATTATAAAGGGAAAGAAAGGTACATTGAAATTTTTTTTCAAACAACCTGTAGGACGTCAGATATGCTGTTAAACTCTTTGAAAACATTAAGTTTATAAGACAGCTTTGAAAACAACAGATACAGACTGTCAGTGTTAGTGTTTCCTTGCTGGTTAAAGTCAGGGGCTCAGAACTTCTGGATACTTCCTTATCTTTGATGGCTACTCTGCCAGTATCATGCATTCATATTTAAAAAATAAATAAAATTCCTACTCTAGCAGGAAATGAGTTTTCTTATCAGATCAGGCAGGTGAACAGTCCTGCTTTTAGCATGGTTATGCAAATCCCTGCAAAAACTCAAGGACTAAAGAGACTAAAGGAGGTCAGAACTGCAGGGTGTTCTAAAGAACTATGTTATAATTTTATTTGTGGAAGGTATTGCTGTAACCTGTGAACAAAGACACCGTTTGGGTTCAATAGAAGGAGACAAGTCTCTAAATTGATGCTTTGGGTAACTCAGGAGGCCGGAATGATTATACAGAGAGCTTCAGCTCCTGTGTTAATCTAAGAACAGCTGGTTTGTCCAGCACGATGTTCTGTGGGTTTTTGTTCTTCCCATACTTCAGTCCAGAATTGTGATCAATAAATAGAGATTTTTTTTCTCCTAATTTTTCTTCTCCTGTAGAAAAGCTTGCACTGGATTCCATCATGGCATAGATTTTATGTTTGGGGTGTTTTTTCCAGCTAAACCTTAGCTCAACCACTAAGTAAAATAAAAATAACAACTGTTTCTTTTTGAAAACAGGTTCAGCTGCTAGAAAATTAACCAACCAATCCCTGGGGCAGGGAGTGAAAGGAACAACGTACCCTCATGGTTGGAAGAAACCAAAGTCAGCTGAGGGTAATCCATTGCACTCTGTTCCACTTGCGTTAAGCTCTGCCATAACTTTCCACTCTCCATGACTGTTCTTATTGATCCTGGTTGTTCACTGGCGTCATTTGCTGCCATTCCTTCCTTTGTTCCAATAACTATAGATGTAAATAAAGGAGGATTAGGTCTTTTCTAGCCCTTGTTGGCGGCCAGGCTTTGAACTCCCAGCCCAGCCGAGGGCTGAGCCACTGCCGGAGCCCCAGCGCCAATTGCTGCTATCGATGACTCTGCTCAGTGTTTGAATACGAATCATTAAGTGGTTTATTAGTCCTTTGCACCCTGCTAAACAAAAGCTGGTGTCTTCGCCAAGCCTTGTAGTGCAAGTTGTTGTGTGTGCCCAGTCATCCTTATGCTGGAAAAGCCTTGGGAGTTCCGTGGAAGAAGGCAGAATGCCCATTGTACCAGCAAGAAGAATGGCTGCAGTCTGGCTCCTAAAGGGCACCTTGGAGGGTCTCAGTGCCCCCGCCTCGGGGCTGCTGAAAGGCAAGGACACGAGCACACAGTGGCATTTATCTCCTGCTCTCCAGGTGTCCATGGACATCCTGCTGGTTCCTGGGCTGGGAAATAAGCCCAGTGTGGTGTTTGATCCCTTATCCCTTATCCCACAGGTGCTCACCTGTGTTGGGCTGTGACCATTGCCCTGCAGCCCCCAGCAGGCAGAGCTCCTTCAGGTTCCCAGCTGGCAGCAGCTCCCTGCCCCGTGCCCAGGGGGCCTTTGCCCAGGAGTGGCAGCATGTGCAGCCAGCATCCCTGCCATGGCACACGGAGTGGGGGAGAGGGGAAGCCATTGCTGTCCTTCTCATGGAATGGGTTGGGATGGGTTTCCAGCCCACCCAGTGCCACCCCCTGCCACAGGCAGGGACACCTTCCACAGGACCAGGGTGCTCCAAGCCCTGTCCAGCCTGGCCTCCTGCACTGAGGACCACCACAGGAGGTGCCTGTGCTGTGCTGCTGCCCAGACTGTGCCTTGCTCAGACTGCCTTTGCTCCTCACACAGTCAGGGATCAGGCGAATCTGGCCTGCACCTGGACCTTAACCTCTTCAGGGCTTGATAACAGAGCTGAACCACTGTTAAGAAACTGCAAGTTAATGCCAATTACTTTCTCAGGTATTTACCTTGCTGGAGATAACCAGAGGTTATTACCTGAACTTGCTATTTTGACTTTTCTGCAGAGAGAGGGGGCAAGCTGAGCAAGATAAAGAAGTGTATTGTACTGATAATTCAAATTGCAGTGGTGCATTTCTTTTTAACCCACTTAGAATTAGAATTTAACCCACTTAGGCAGGAAGTTTCTTTCCTTTTTTTTTCTTCCTTTTCAAAATCTTTCTCACTGCATTGCAATGGAAGTTACTTGTTTTCAAAACTGTACTAGCAACATGTATTTACCAGCTGACCTTGAACTTCATTTTTAATGAATAACAAAAGTCAACAGAATACCAGCTCTTGATAATCTGTAAGAGACATCAGAAAAAAGAGAGAAAGGTTAGGTAAGGAAGGCACATAAAATCAGGTAATAATCATTAAAGAATTGTGTTATTGCTGTTTACACTATTACTGGGAGCTAAACGGAGTTAATATTGCCTCTCAAAGCTAAGTCTTGTGAGGTTTTTCTTAACTAGAATGAAGGACAAAGATAAGCAAAGTGGAAAAAAGTCAAACTAAGGTCAGAGTTTTAGGACAGTTATAAAAGAAGGTAATTCAGCAGGAGAGTGAACAGCATGTGCTGGGGGAGGAGGAGGATGTGTCAGTGGAGAAAGGAGAAAAACATAGAAACATTATCAGAATTGTTTTCTTTCTAAACTTGCTGCCCACTTCTTGCTTCCTTTCCATAATGTAGGTCTGACTGGTTAATCACTGCACATGGTGGTTGCCTGTGGCTTTGTTCCTGTACTCAACTGCATTTTTAATTGTCAAGGGCACCTACAGCAGCGTCCAGGCACCGTTTTGGCCTGTTGCTGCAAACCCAGATAAACACAAGTGGAAGTTCCACTTGGAAAAACTCTGTTGCTCACGGAAAGGGAATTTTTAAACTTCACTCTTGACTAAGTCTGAGAAATTAGCTCTGAGTTTGCATTCTGCAACACTGCCTACAAGTTACTGATCAAATCAGGGAGCAAAGGACTGGGAACCAAATGTACTTAATTAATTTTGACTAGAGAGCTGATAAGTAAAGCAAGCTTATCAAAAAGCAAAAATACACTTCTTTTACCCCCCCACCCCAAAAAATCTCAAGCAGACACACGTCCAGGAGGAGCAGTACTTGTGGATGAGCTGTGCAGGGAGGGTTCCCTGAGTGGGTGGCAGTCTCATGTGCGGCAGGACGTTCGCAGAACATCTGCGCTGGGCAGTGAGGACACAGCACAGCAACCCCTGATGTCCGTGTGTGCATGCTGTGCACTCCCTCTTCTGGATAGCTGGGAGTGCTTGTGCTGGTGGAATTTCCTCCCAGGCCTAAAAGCTCGGTAGGGCTTCAGTTCCAGTGCTGCTCTTGGACTGTGGTGCCCCAAATAGGAGCAGGAAGGGCTCTGGGAGCTCCTGGGGGTTCTGACACAGCCACGAGCATGTGGGTTATTATCAGTTGTGTGGAGGTCAGGGTAACACAAAGGGCACCGGACCAAGCCTGAGCAGGGGCTGTCGGAACCAGCATTGCTGTGCTGACCACATCAAAACCAGAAAATCTGGATCCGAGTGCTGTGGTCGGCCTCTTCCAGTGCCATGAGTCACACTGCAATAATGGCTTGAATGCCCCACATGCCAGGCATCCAAACCTTTGATCATGATTCAGGCTCTGCAGCTTGAACTCATCACTATGGAAATCTGATTTTCATTTAGGAAAGCAGCTGTGACCTTGCAGTTAGGTCACCTAAAAAAGATGGGGCTGTGCCCCATTCCCACCTGTGCCCCTGGCTGACCCCAGGCATGTCATCTGCTCTCTCTTCTGTAAAACAAGGCTGACCACATTTCTGATATCCTGGGTGGGAAATAAAACTACATAAAATCATAGAATCATGGAATGGTTTAGGTTGGGAGGGACCTTAAAGCCCCTCCTGTTCCAACACCTGCCATGGGCAGGGGCACCTTCCCCTATTCCAGGTTGCTCCAAGCCCCATCCAGCCTGGCCTTGGACATGTCCAGAGATGGAGCAACATACCTGGGGCAATTTGATATCTGGCATTACGAGCTTTGTCAGACAGAGAAACAAAAATTTCCATATGAAATATTCTTATTTGCTACCTTAATTTATTTTGTTCGCTCTCGTTAGGGAGGGTTCAGAGTGTCCCTTCTTGTAACCCTGTCCCCCTGCCTCTCCAACCTCCACTAAGCAAAAAGCCCCAACTCTCCATCCTTTCACTGTTTCTCCCCCTGAAGCAGACTGATAAGGATTGCCTAATTAATTCCTTAGGGCTGGAGAATATACCCACCAATTTCTTCCCCATCCAGATAGTTCAGACCCTTCCCCTCCACACCCCCAAAACCTTTAGCTTCCTCCACTCTCAGACCTCCAGGAATCTTCAGTCTTAAATGAAGAAAACAGAACTTTGGGGTAATCTGTTTGGTCCCTTCCTTCCCACATCCTTTATGGGTGGGTTTGCAGCTATATTAAGGCTCATGAATCTAATATGCCCCCAAAATAGCAAACCCATTGGTAGCACTCTATTTTCCAAGTGTAATTAAAGCCTCAGAGTCCTACTGGAGCCATGGAATTTCATTGCTAAGCATTGTGCTGCTGACAGAAGAGAATGCTTCAATTTGAAGCCCATGAGATTTACAGGAATAAAGTAAAGCTTTGCTCTAGGTTTTCAAAAGCCCAAACTCTGCCTGTGCATCCATTATACATGACAGAATGATTATACTACCAAAAAAAAAATTAGATATCCAATCTTTTGTATTTTGGCTGCAGGCAGTTCAGCTCTGTCTGGTTGAGTGCACATTGTGTGTTCTTCCTTTGGATACACAAGAGCTCTAGGTTGGGGATGAAAGGGGCAGGGGGCTGGAATCACATCAGACTATTTTCTCTCTGTGTTTGGACAATGCAAGAACAGGCTCTGCACACACAGGAATCTCTGGGGATCATCAGTTGCTGTAGGCAAACTCAGTCCCCCATTGTTCCGATGCAAAATTAGAAATATTGGTTCATAATGTGTTGAAAGGTTTCTGTGCATCCTGAAAAAATGATGGAATCATCTAACACATGGGCTTCGTTTTTATTGGGGCATATATCCATCCTCTGCAGCTGGGTGTCAGGCCTAGCTAAGCCCATACAGCTTCCCAGGTCAAGAGCTCCACGATTCAGTGAGGGTTGTGTTGACGAAATCAAACTGTTGCTCACCTGCTGCTGATTAATTTACCTGCAGCAAGTGTTTCTGTGCAAGCAGGTGAAGCATTCAGTATTTTTAGCATGATAAGAACTTCTACAAGCAGTGAAATCACCAGGCTCTGAAGAATCAGCCAAATGTTTCTACTCATATCAGTGCACCCACACTGGTGTTTGCAATGCTTCATGTGCTACAGATAGAAGTGATACAGTGGAGGGTGCATGAGTGACAGAGCTTGGGATCCTGCAGACTAGCAGATGTGTCTGGAGAGAGTTGTGATAAAATCACCTACTATGGACTAGCAAGTATCACATATTTTGTATTCTTGTATTATGAACTAGCAAGGCTGCGTCCAGGTATATAAAAATCCCATATTCCAGAGTGCTGGAAGATCATTGCCTGGGCTTGTTTTTTCTTTCAGCTGGTCTTACTGATCCGTAACTCACCGTTCAGACACTTGTTGAGGTCACACTGCAGGGAGTCCTGTGCTTGTGTAAAGCTTCAGCTCCTCATTCCCAAAGCTTTCCTTCCCCAGTCCCTTCCCTCTGTCACGTATGTCCCAGCCTTGCACACAACGCGGCTGTCACATGGTTCTGGATATGCACACCTGTATCCATGTCCCCAACAAAGCTCATCCCCAAGCTTCACATTCCCAAACAGACTCACAGGGTTTTCTGTCATTTATTTCCCCCAGCTGCTCCTGCACAAGTGTTTATTGGGTGTCTTGCACTGATGGTAAGAGGACAAATCTTACATGTGCCAACCTTGAAAGGGCTTGGAATCTTTTCCAACAGAGAGCTGGATTTGTTCCACGTTTACCACTATCTTTTGCTTATGGTGTTGCCTGTAGCACTCTTTTTTATTTTTGCTCCCGAGCTGGATTTACTGTGTGCACAGGTAACAAAAGGGAGGGAGAAGAACAACCACAGCTCCTGTCAGTCAAATGTGGGGTCTGTGCTACCAATCACACGGATGTGGTCGTGGCTGCACAGATCATACACTGGACTTCTTTCTCCCTGCCTACTCTGTTACTTGAAATTAATTGTTTCTCCCCTTCCTGCTCACCCCCAAGGATTTCTGTTTTCCTCACTGAGCTCTGCCCATGGGCTCTGGCACCCTTCCTGAGGACGAGGCAGCTTTGAGCCAAACCATCACTCGTGCAAGGACAGGCTGGTGCGAATGTGAAACTGTGTTCTGGACACAGCCTTTCTACAGTGAAACCAGCTGCAGGTTCTCTCCTGACACCTGCCAGACCATGTCTAGAGTTCTTCAGGCTCTCAGCACCCGATTTTTGTGGTTTGTGAAACTCAGCTTGAAAAAGGGGGAGTTCCCTGTCCCCTAACACAAAGAGGAGCAGTGAGTTTCATTACCCTCAGCTGCCTGAGCACTCAGGTGACCTCTCCTAACATCTGAACAGCTGTGAGGGGAAAAAACAAAGCCCTCTTGCTGAGGACAGAGGAGGAAGTTCAGGCTGTTTATGTGTAGTTATGCTTTCCTTTGTTTTTTCCTATTTTGTGTTGTGCCTGTTTGGTTTTTTTTTAAGTTGCAGAAAGCAGGTTTTGCAGGGCTGGCAGTAATATTCACTAAATATGCTGGAAAATATTGTTAACTTGTTTTCTCAGGATTCAGGCTGTGCTTGCGTATTTCTGAAATCTGGGCTCCTACAAGGGGTCTCTGAGAGGCCCGTGACATGTTATAGAATACAAATACAATATAATTGTACAGGATATAAAATGTTTTGGTTGCTTGAGTGGATAATTTCAGTCCAAGACAGTAAAGGCCAGTTTCAAATTGAATGAGGTGTTCTCAAGCAGTGAATAAATAAATTAGGAGAGATGGAGGATACTCTTACATGGACAGCACTTTTCTATCCGGTGTCTTTGCTGGGCCCATTTTCAGATGTTTTTCTCTCTTGGCATACTCTTTATTGGCCTTTTGTGCCTCTGGCCATCCTCCCACTTCTCTCTCTAGTTCATGTCATATTTAGTTTCTTCTTTCCAGCTACTCCCTGGCTCTGTATCTCCAAGTGACACATAGAATACCTAAACATCAATGCTGGTAATATGTATCGTGATTTTCTGGGTTCCTCTTCAAGGGAGGGAGATCAGGGGTTTCTTTCTGGACTCTGCAAGCAAAGCTCAAGCACAGTAAGAGCCTCACCTTCAATTACCTTACTAGCTCTGTTCTCTCTAAAGCTGCTGGTCATGCCTCTCCTTGACTCAGAAGCATTGCCAGCCAGGTGAGGGAGTTAATCTGGCTGGAAAAGTATTTATTGTTTTTCTCTGGTAATTGGCAGGTGGATCTACTGACTTGGGCCTGCTCTGATAGGAGCAGGAATTAGCATAAGTGGGTAAATGCCTTTTTTTGCAGCCCAGAACTGAAAGTGGCTTAAGCCATGTATAATTATTACACCTATTCTCACTTTCAGTCTTTTCAAAGGATGACCATAGAAAAATGTCTTCTTGCAGGAGCAATCACCAATTCCCTGCATGGAGGAGAAGGACTTCTGCAGCCCATTGCCAATGGTTAATAAGAGGTGGCTGTTGTCAACATCAGTGTAAGTCCTGCATCTTTTTGTGTTCTTATTTTCAAGCTCAAGTCTTCAACAATGTGGCTAGTTGTTTGTTTTTTTGGGTTTTTTTTCAATGAAAATAGAGATTCAGTGTTCAAAAAGCTGGGAACAAGTGAAAAGAAAGAAAGTCTGCAGCAGCTGGAAGGTGTAGTAACACTGGGGTGTTGTAATACTGTTTGTAGCGTGTGAGGGGGAGAGTGGTGAGACACTCGAGGGGAAGAGACAGACTTGATCTTGCTGAGAGCAAGAGACACAGAGGCCTGGTGTGTGGTACAGGCAGCGCTGCTGAGCAGCCCTGCCAGGGTAAAAACCTCTGCTCTGTGGCCCTCTGTATTCTGGTTGTAGAAAGGATGTTCGATAAAGAGCTCAGCACTCAGGTGAAAAACCTGAATGCTTTTACAAAATAGTAACTGCAAAACTGCTGCCTGTGGGAAATACAGAAACCTTTGGGAGATGCCCTTGGGTACTACACCCCCAGTCCTTGTCTGGAGAAATTCCCTCTATTCTGCCACTGTCTCCTGAGCCAAGGGTTGAGTAAGGATGGCTTGAGGCACAGCTTTGAGCCCTTGGGTGTTGGCACGTTGTCAGTGGAGGGGAGTGCAGGACAAGTTTGCAAACTTGGTTTTCAGGTGACTTAAAGCCATTCTCCACCCATCTATGAAATAATCTGTCTCTTTAGTTAATTGCTTGGTATCAATTAAGGTAAGTAAGATCCCAGTGGTCTAATTCTCTCCTTTTAGTGACTGTTGGGGTATAGGATTCTTTCGTTTCTTTCTCTTAGGGAATTTTCTCCCATGTGTTGCTAGGAGACAATAACAACGGGGTATTAAGAGAGAGAAAAGAAGCTGCCAAGCTCAGGGGAGGAGGGCAACTGGCTGTACTTCTCTTATCTGAAGGTTTCTCATGGAGGGGCAGAGATACCACGAGATTTGGGCTGGAAAAAAAGGGGCTGGGGCAGCTCCTACCTCTCTTGTGCTCTCAGCATTCGGAGGGCAAGGAGGCGCGGTCGCTGTGGGGAGAATTTGTCACCACTGTGGGGTTCTGTCTCCTGCTGCCTTTCTTCTACCATGAGTGAAGCTCTGCTCCTAAGAGCAGCCGTGTCACTGGGACCTTCTTAACAAGCTACCTCACCAAGCAAAGGACCCGTCACCATCTGCTTGGGTGTCTCAGGTGAAACCCTGGGATCCCCGATGTTATAAACGACCCAGATCCAGTATGGAAATGAGTTATTAAAAATTTATTGAGAACTGAAAAAAAATCGGCAAAGCAAAAGGAACAGCGCTGAGAGCGTGACACCATGCCAAAGGCTCGTCACAAAATGAGGGTCTCGCCTTTTATACCCCTGTGGTTACCTCAGCCTGATGCATACTTATTTCCAGTTGTGCATAGTCCCGCCCCTTGTCACTCTTTTGGGAGCCCGCGCATTTCTGTCGCTGTGGCTGTCGAGGCCCTCAATGGCTGGGAAGCCCACTCGTGTTATGGCCGTGCCTTCGGAGTCTGGCTGCCAACAGCCCGTCCCACTGCAAACTCACAGAACCGGCATTACAACACACAAAACCATACAACCCCCACAAAAGCCAACCTTACAACCAGACTATTTTAACGACATTAAACATTTTATCATACACCATTATCTTGATATTTCCCCAGGAAAATACCATAATATTTAATATTATTACTCATAATATAATTCATAATCCATACACCATATGGTGAAAGCCAACTCCCAGTAACTTGTTTATAACACCCGAGCCCCTTTCCCCTC
>VWZT01015550.1:9321-65863 GCA_013397055.1 Pachycephala philippinensis | reverse complement strand
CTCAGCCAGCCTGGGATTCTGTGGAGTGAGGTGCAACACTGACCCTGGAGCCACCTCCAGCACAGGTAAACATGAAACCCTGGAAGCCTCTGCTCTCCAGAGCTCCCCCCACACTGCAGAACAGCCACATCCATCCTGCCTGGCCCTGGAAGCAGCAGCAGTTCCTGCAGAAGGCCTCTGCCTCTCCCACAGCCCCAGGTCCCTCAAGCTCTCCCTCAGACCTCCAGGCTGCCTGAACTCACCCTTTGTTGGCAGCTGCTACTTTGCAGACTTTGACCAAAGCCTCCCTTTGTGGGTGGAAGAAGAGGGCAAGGAATAACAGAAATTTGTACTGCTTTGGAGACTATTAAACATTTCCCATCCTACCTCAACTATTTTGTGTAACTCCCAGCTCAGCCCAAACAGGAGAGTTCTCTGAGCCGGGCAGGAACCAAGGTTAAATGCAGCTAAAATTCATCCTAACAGCAACACACACTTACTGAATAAACTAGCTGGGCTTGTCACAGCAAATCCTGCACCCAGGGCCCGGGGGGACAGCAAGGGAACACGAACTCTGCCCTTTACCCACTGCTTTCCTAATCTCTGGCTGGGAGCTGCACATTGTGGGGACAAGCTGAAGTGGATTCTGTGCCTGCAAAATACCCTGCCAGTGCTGTGGATCAGGCAGGAGTGGTTTGGGTGTGGCAGAGCAGGGCTTGCCCTCCTCAAACACTCTGCAGTGTCCCATGGGACAATCCATGTTTTCCACTGGGAATGGAGGGATGAGTGTTGAAGAGGGAGGCAAGGAATGCGTTAAACACCTCAGCCGTGTCTCTGTCCCTGTTTGTGAGCTGACCATCCCCACCTGCCCAGCCCACCCCAGCAGTGATCACCCTCTCCTGTCCCCGGCTTGCCCAGTTTCTGGGCTCAGCAGGATGTTGTGGAATATCCCTCTGGCCAGTTGGGCCAGGCTGTCCTGCCTGGGCCCCTCCTGCCTCCTTGTCACCTCCCCCAGCACAGCAGGGGACATGGACTGTCCCTCGCACAGTCCTTGGGGAGGGCAAGCCCTGCTCAGCAACAGCCAAACCTCCCACCTGTTACCCACAGCATTCCCAGCCTGAATCCAAGCCCAGCGCTGAGCCGCTTCCTGGGAAGGAAGGAACCCTATCCCAGTCAAATCCAGAGCAGTGGGAACACTCAGACAGCTCTTTAGGGGCAATCCTAATTTCATGAACACTGATTCCCCTCAGAACGTCTCTCCTGCCACCACAAACATCTTCCCGGGGCCTGGTTCCCATCTCGGGGCAGCCTCCTGAACACGGTTTCCTTGGGAAAAAGTGATCATCTCTCAAAGCATCGGCATTATTCTCCCAGCGCAAATAAAAACACTGGCCTGGGTTCCTCATTTCTGGTATCAGCAGCCAACTCCCTGTCATGCAGGAGGATACAAGCACGAATTCCCAAAAATACAATATCATAGCAACCTTGTAAAATCTTACTACTATGGATTAGTTTAATTCCGAGTTGGAAGATGACACCGGGAAAGATGAACTTCATGGATTTCCTGGTACACAGAAGCAGGGGAAAGAATGACAATTTTAATATTTATTCCTGCACAAACCAGGAGCAAACAATTCCACCGACTACACGGGACATCTCTTATCCTGCCAGCACAGCAGAACGCCCCTTACCCAGGAAAAGGAGCAGGAAAAGGCACCACACAATGCTCACATCATCTTCTCCATGACTGCCTCGCCCCCCAGTCACAAACCACACACAACTGCCATGCCTGGCGTTCCAAGCTTTGCCCCCACAAAAAAAGATTAACAGACCTCTAAGACAGGAAAAAAACCGTGAAGGAAATCCCAAAATCAAACCCCACTTGCAAACGCCCTAATTCTCATGCTAATTAATACTCGGGGTAAGCAGAAATGCAAGGAAATTAAAGCTGCCATTTGGTGCAATCCAGCCACAACCATCACCTGAAGTGCCACAATTCCTGCTGGGTTTCTGCTGCTTCTGAGCTGTAAGCAGAGCAAGCCCTGTGAGTTTTTTAATAGAAGAGCTGACTTGTTTTCCCCAGTATTATTTCACCTGATAGCCATTAATTACTCAGATTAATAGGAGGGTAATCAGAAGTTGTGCTGCCAAAACGACGCCTGGGCTGGGCAGGTGCAGCGGGAAGGAAAAGTACAGGTACAGCCTGACTGTGCCCAGCTCCTCCTCAGTTTTCCCCTCTAAAGCACCAGAAGCACTGCAAACCTCCAAGCAGAGCAGCCCTTTGCTGCCTGGGTATTCCCAGACCCATCCCACAGGAAATACTCGTGCTCTGTTCAAACAAGGCTCAGGGCACTGGGAACCATCACTGGGGCTGCCTCAGTGCAGGAGGCTGCAGGAATTCCAGAGCAGCCATCCCAAAAGGCATCTCCCCAGCGCTGCCTCTGCTCTGTGGGCAGCAGCCATCCTTCCTGCACACCCTTTAGCCAGGTTTTCCCTGCTCCTCCAACCCAATCCTGGCTCTTGCTCTCTGTGCCACCCACATCCCAACCCTTCTGTAATTCTAGAAGAACCAAATATTTCCTTGTTTTTATTATCTTTTCCTTTATTTTTTTAGTTATCTTTTCCTTTTTCCCACTTGCACTTTGAAGTTACTCCTGAATGACAGGGAAATCCCAGAATCACAGAATGGTTTAGGTGGGAAGGGACTTAAAGCCCATCCAGTGCCACCCCTGCCATGGCAGGGACACCTCCCACTGTCCCAGGCTGCTCCAAGCCCCATCCAATGTGGTCTTGCAATGGTCCTGATTGTTCAGCCTGGAGAGGAGAAGCTTTGGGGTGACCTCACTGTGGCCTTCCAGGACCTGAAGGAGCTACAAGAAACATGGAGAGAGACTCTTTCCAAGGGCTGGAGGGACAGGACACAGGGAATGGCTTCCCAGTGCCAGAGGGCAGGGATGGATGGGATATTGGGCAGGAATTGTTCCCTGGGAGGGTGGGCAGGCCCTGGCACAGGGTGCCCAGAGAAGCTGTGGCTGCCCCTGGATCCCTGGCAGTGCCCAAGGCCAGGCTGGACACTGGGGCTGGGAGCAGCCTGGGACAGTGGAAGGTGTCCCTGCCATGGCAGGGGTGGCACTGGGTGGGCTTTGAGGTCCTTCCAGCCCAAACCATACTGGAACTCTGTGATCTGCACATCCCAACAGGACGGAGCTCCCTGGCTGCATCCCACAGTCAGTGACTCTCTCTCTGTGCCATTTCTTGTGCTCAGCGGTCTGAGGCAGCAGAGACATCCTGAGGAGGAGAGAATTAGTCCAGACAAAACTTACTGCCAGGAAATATTTTCAAAAAGGAGCTGACTCAATGAGGTGACGAGAAGAGCAGTGCCTGATGAGCTGGCACACACACCCCAGGCAAGCAGGAGAAGAAAACAACTTTTCCTTTAGAGCTTGGAAACTTCAGGATTTTTTTGGGCTTAAAATAAAGAAGCCAACAAATTCACAATGTGCCCCTACAAGAAGGATGCTGGAAAACATTGATTTCAGGATTATTCAGTAACCCTTCTCTTCCCTGTTGTTCTGATGAATGAGAATTGGAGCTAATTTGCTGGAGTGAATTATTTATTGGAATGAAACCTTACGGCTCGCAGATGGTCACTGCTATTGTAAGAATTGCAGGGCACCTGCAGCATCTTGCTGGGGCCTCTTCTGCATTCATTCCAGAAGAAAACAGAACTGTCTGCCAATTCCCAAGGAAAGTCCATTCTGTGTGTGTTACCACTGGAGCTGTATGCTCTTCCCACTGCTGCCTGCTTCCCTTTTCCCAGAGCAAGGCGTCGAGCGCAGACTGGTTTCACAGAGAGAGAATTAAAGCTCCTTTCGGAGACAAAAATGAGCTCGCAGCGAGGAAACCCTGCTGTAACCAGGATCACTCAAGGATTGCTCCTGCCTCTTCCAGCAACCACAACCCTCACTCCCAAGGACAGAGAATGTTTCACACTCCAACATATCAATCTAAGGTCATAAATGCATAATTCTGTGCCTCAGATTCCCCTAAAATTCTGAGCCACTGAGCTCGTTGGCCCCATTCACCTCGGACTGAGGCCTGGGCTTTGCCAGGAGGTGAAAAACCAGAGGGCTGAGGAATTGCAGCAAGCACTGGAGGTCTGTGACCCCTTCCCCAAACAAAACTATCAACAGCAGGAAGAGCAGCAGGGCTCTGGTTTCATCCTGCAAGAGGCCAAAGTGCTGCTCCTTCTGTTCCAGGAAAGGGAAAAAGGAGTGAGTGAATTAGCACAGTTTCTTTGCGAGGTCTTGGAACATTAACCCCAGTAAGACAAGTCCCAGGATGGAGACTCGGGCAGCTGGCTGAGCTTCAGGAGAAGTGGGAAGCACTCAGCTTCCCTCAAAACACTCAGTGACACAATACCATGGTGATACTCTTGTTTTAAATAAAACATTTGGGGTTTTTTTATAGGAAACATTTCGTTTCTTCACACGTAAATCTGATTATCAGCTACTCCAGCAGGAAAAAAAGGAGCAATTAGATTTGGAAAAGTGTAGCCAGCAGTGAATGTGCACACAGAGTGATTCTGGAGTGTAAACAAAGCTGGTTTAAACCATTCTGCTTTATTCTTTTTCATTAGTTTGCAGAGATTATATTCAACTATTTGCTTTTTAATCACATTTGAAAACATTAATTTCCTATCAACAGTCCTGATTTCAAGTGCAAACACTGCTTAATTAGAACTCGTGGGGAAATGATTTTAGGTCCTGTGGAAAATGAGCCTGCTTTCATTTCACACAGTAAAACCACTCGCAGCCCAAAGGTTACTCCGTTTGTTCCTGGGGAAAATCCAAATGCCAGAGATGAAATCCAAAAATGCAGGCACTGTTTGACGTGCATCAAAGTTCCCTCCAATTCTCCAGGACAAGGTAAATGGAGAAGTAAAAAAGATGTTCCATCCATGGATGTTCCATCCATGTTGCGTGGAATCACACCTTTCAAAAATTCCAGAGCCTGGAAAAAGCAAACCCCCTGGGGAAATAAAATTTACTGATAGGAAACCAATTTTAAAGGGGAAAAAACCTGCAGCCACAATAACAGGATAACCAGAACCTGAAGATCTGAAAGCTTTCTTAAAAAATCAGGTGAGGATAGAGAGTCTCTCCCTGCTCATTCCTGTGCTTTCTTCTGGTCATGGAATCACAGAATATCCTGAGCTGGAAGGGACCCCCAAGGATCATCCAACCCCACCCTGGGCATCCCTGGCAGCGGTGCCCAAACGCTCCTGGAGCTCTGGCAGCCTCGGAACTGTGCCCATTCCCTGGGGAGCCTGGGCAGTGCCCAGCACCCTCTGGGGGAAGCACCTTTCCCTGATATCCAACCTAAATCTTGCATGGAAGGGAAGGGAGCTACTAAGTTGTGAATAACTGAGCTTTGCCTCAGCAGAACCAAACAGGAGGAGACACAGGCTCTAAAAAGGTGAACTTAGTGGGACTGTAACAGGTAACCCAACCCCAGCTGGTGCAGGAGGTGCACACACAGAAGAGGTGATTAAATCAACCCACATTTACTTAAGAAGTCAGATGAGAAGTTATTTGGAACGAAGGAAAACAAAACAAGAAGTAATGGGAGCTTTGAGGGAGACATATCCATAAAGCTCCCCCACAAACAGCCACTGTGGCCATTGGAGAGCCCATCACTGCTCCTTAATCACCTCCTGCATTTCCTGGGAATTCCCTGTGCTGCACAGCTGGCAAAGCCTGGCACAAACACAGTCAGGGTGGCTGAGGCTGAAGGGAGCCCAGTGGGCACCCGGTGGCACCTCCCTGCTCCAGCAGGGCCATCCCAGAGCCCAGGGCACAGCATTGTGTGCACACAGCTCTGCAACAGCCCCAGCCAGGAGAGCCCAGAGCCTCTGTGCACAATGTGCTCAGGGCTGGGCACTGCCCAGGGCACAAGTTGTGCCTCCTGTGCAGGGAATTGCTGGGCTCAGGCCCTGCCCGTGGCTCTGGGGCCATTGCTGGGCCCCCGGAGCAGAGCCTGGGCCCTGCTCGGAGCCCTCCCTGCAGCCAGGGACACCCAGGGCTGAGGGCCCCTCTCAGCTGGGGCTCCTCTCGAGGCTGAGCAGCCCCAGCTCCCTCAGCCTTTCCCTGTGAGAGGTGGATGGCAGCAGAGCCTCCTCCATCCCCCAGGATGTGTTGTAGTCTCGTTTCTCCAGTTAAACAAACACTTCTCCTACAGATTACCAAAATACCCACTTGGAGCATCCAGCTACTGAGTGAAGCTCCAAGCACCGAAGCAGTCTGGCACAAATGTTTTCACTCAGCACAACCAGTACCTTCCCTTGGCTTTCCTCCTCCAGGTTTGACAGGATCATAATGGGATGGAACAAAAGGGGCTGTGGCATTCAAACCCTCTGGAACTCGGAGAAACAGAGGCTGTTGGACTCAGGTTTGTGTGCGACACAACACCCCAGGCTGACACACAGACAGAAGGGTGATCCTTGCCCCCAAATTCCTAATTTTCCTTAGGTACTCCCAGCTGGCCTCAGCACTGGCCATTACTTTGTGCCTTGTCCTGTCATTTCTCAACTGGAGTTATTTGAAGAGTACAAATGAAGGTGCATAAGCACAGCTGATCTTTCTTTGAGTGCTCAGAAACCCTGGATCTGTAAGGGGATGAAACAGCCAGGAAATTTTTCATCTTTTATTCATCTGACTAGCTCTTACCGCAGAAGAATTGGGAAATTGAAAATTAGAAAGTTTGGACAGACCTGGGAAAGCAATTCAAATGCAAATACCAGCAGCTTGGTGCAAAGACAATGAAACGCAGCACATGGACACTGAGTTACAACAAAAAATTCATTAGCAGAGGTGTCAGACCAGACACAAAACTGCGTAACCTGGTTCAAAACACGATGGCAGAAACTTCAACAAACCTGCTTTGTAAAATAATCAGGAACTAAGTAACGGAAAGCTTCACCAGACACGTGGTGTGACTCGAGGCTGAGCAGCCCGGGCCTCACAAACTCCTGGCTCACAAACCCCTGCCTCTCCTGGGGTTTATCCCAGTTCCAGAACTGTTTCTGTGCCCCACACAGGGAATTTCCGTGGCCTCTCACTGAGAACCCTTCAGGCAGTTAGCAAAGCTCTCATTTTTCTCCAAGTAAGTGTGAATGGGTGAGATTCCATCAGCACAGAGCCTCTGCACGCAGCTCTCCAGCTGCTCCGGGGTTATCAGTCCATTCCCGACTGTCCTTCGGGATGAAGATGCTATTCTGGCCTCTCTCCCTCTGCCTCATCCATCCTCCCAAGGCTTGATGAGATCATTGTCTTGAGTGCTCCAAGGAGTGAAGAACACACCAATTTCCAGCCACGAGTGCTGGCCCTGCATGCTAAGGGCTGGCTGCCTCAGGGGGTGTCAGCTGGTGTCCCAAAGAGCCACTGGGAACGGCAGGAAGGAAGGAGAAATTGCTCCTTGGATGCCTTGGCCTCTAAGTTTGGAAACTCTGAGGTTTCACAAGTACAGCGTGAAATATGGCTGCACACAAGAGGTGTTATTCACAGCAGTGTGATGAACCAAACCCCACACTTGTCCCCGAGAGCAGCAAAGCCACCTGGCACAAGTGTCCCAACCCAACTTCAGGTGACAAAGTAACGCCTGGCTCGCTCAGGACTCAGGAGAACTCAGGGAAGTGGAAGGACGTTACGATAAAAGTTGGCAGGATCAGCAAGATCAGAGAGATCCTTGCTCTGCTCCTGTACAAAAGGCTGGATTTCATTCCTGGCAGAGCCAAGGTTTTCCAGGTGCCCAGCGCTGCTGACAAACCCAGCACATCCACCCTGGTGACTTCTGACTGTACTCAGGCTGTTTGCCCCAAATGCACTCCTGCCACCACTCCTTCCAAATTCCAGTGCCTTTTTACCAGCCTGCTACAGAATGATACAACCAGGAGAAAATCCCAGAATGGTTTGGGTTGGAAGGGACCTTAAAGTCCATCTCATTCCCCACCTGCCATGGGCAGGGACAGCTCGCACTATCCCAGGTTGCTCCAAGCCCTGTCCAGCTTGGCCTTGGACACCTCCAGGGCTGGGGCAGTGAGTTCTGCACATCTGGGATGTGTGACTGAGCTGCCTCAGCCCCTCCTCAGAGCCCAGAGCTGCTCAGCACAGCCAGGAGATGCCATCAAGCTCCCCATGCAGGACACACATCCAGGTGAGGCAGGAAACTCCAGCTCCTCCCTTTTCCAGGGATGCTGGGAAGGGAACTGCAGCTCCTCCCTTTCTGAGCAATGCTGGGAAGCTGTTTGGCAGGCATGACCTTACTGCCTCATGCCCAGGTCAGCAGCCAAGTGTTTCTCCAAATGATGCCTCCAAAGTCATGGCTATTTAAGAGCAATAGGGAGGGATAAAATAGATAAGGATTTCGCTGTCCAAACATGATTTCAGCTTCCTCTGCCCTCCTCAAGGAGCTCCAGGCAAAGTGATCTCCACACGGATGAGATGTTTGCCATCTCTCCCCCCCAGACCTGCAGGCAGCTCAGCAGCCTCTCTCCTGGCAGCCAAATCCACTCGGTTTCAGTTAATATGCGAGAGAGAAGGCCATGATTTCTGAGAAGCTGAAAATGAGCATCTTCCAGAAAAACAAACCCATAATAAACAGCCCAATAATCCCTGACTGCTTTATCTCCATCACACCCAGGCAAAGCACAGATTTGCTGCTAGATCATATTCAATACACAAATCCATTTTAAAAATAACACCTCATAAACACTCTCGCCACAAGTTTTGGGGGGTTGGTTTTGTTCGGGGCGTTTTTGTTGAAAGGACACAAACCCAGCAATCCTGAACGTCTGAAAGGCTGCAATTGGTGCCAAATCAGAACAGAATCAGCTATTAAACACCTCTACAAATTACCCTGATGTCAGGAAAACAAACCGTGCCCATGGTAGCCAGAACCATTGGAGGCTGTGGGATGAATCACAGCGGTGACGTGGCTGCCGTGCTTGAAAGGACACAGTCATGACTTGGGGACGTCACCAGACGGCCCAGAACAATCACCCACCAAGACATATTTTTTAGTAGCTGCTCTCCAGAGCTTTTCAGGTGCAAGGCTGGTGTGTGCTGTGATTTATTTCGGGCTGGAAAAGCAGCAGTCTCACCTTATCGGATACTTTATCGACCCATTAAATAGCAAATTCCTCTTAAATCTTGCTTTTTCTTTGAAATACCTTCCAAAAAGTAAACAAAGGCACTTAAAAGGTCACAGACAGGTTTTCTTCCCCACACATGAAAGATGGAGGCATTTTTAAGCCTGCCAATATTTTCAAAGCCAGGCTCCTGTATGGCCTCCAAATAGCTGGGAGAAGAGAAAATGTTTTTCTGCACCTGTATTTTCTCCCTCAGAATGAAAGGGTTGTTTCCTGACCCACTGAAAACCACGAAGCGGATCAAGAACGACAGAAAAAGTTTTCAGACTAAGGAAAAAAGGACTCCCATGGGCAAATGTAATTCATCTGAGGAGGGGATGGCAGAGTGGATCCGAAATAAATGAGGTGCCGAGCGACCTCACTGAGCTTGGAACAGCAACCAGGTGAAATATCGGTGTATCCAAAAAGGCAGGCAGATGTTGGCATCTCCTTGTGTGCTGGGGAAAACCAGAGCCTGCATCTCCTCTGGAGTTACTGCCCAGCTGAGACTGAGGCCTTGGGTTTTAACTTTTCTATTTCCAACCCCTGCCCTGCCCGGTGTGTGACTCTGCAGCTCCGTGTGCCCTGGGAGCTGCTGCTCTCTTTACTGCTCACACATAACAAACCTCTCTGGGTTTGCTCTCCAAGGACACCAGGCCCCAAATGTGTAACTAAAGCCTTGAGAGGGGGGCGAACTTGGGGTAATTACATCATTAACTGGGGTTATAATTGGAGAATTAACCCTGATATGCAAATGAACCAAACCTTTAAAAGTGAGAAGAACGCGTGACCCAGGGTCCATCTTGGGTGTCACCTTTGGCCTGCCCAGGGTGTGCCTTTGAAGGCCTTCAAATAAATCCCTGCTTTTATTCCCTTATTCCTATCTAGTCTCTGTTTTTAGGTGGCCACCTCAGGCATCAAGACCATGCTCCATGAGGCAGGAATGGTTTGGGAAGGAAGCATGAAGGAGATAAGCACGACACTGTCAGAGGGGTGTTCCAGCACCCAAATGTCCAACAGACACCACCTGGGCCACGCTCCATCATGCACCAAAGGCAGCCGAGGTCATGGAGTGCAAGTCCACAGCACAAAATGGGATTTCTTTCCAAGCAAATAAGGCTTGGAAGTGCAATAAAACCTTTAGCCGCTGGTCCCTGCCACAGGGCTCGGTCAGTAAAGCACACCGAAACAAACAGGACGGCTTTTCCCTGGATTACTGATGAAAACATTGTGGAATTGCCTCATATGCATTCACTGAGGAATATTCAACAAAGGGAGTCACTGACTAATTGTTGGTGTGCAGCTCACTGGGAACAGCTGCTTTGAATACTGATCACCTGGGCAGATTAATTCATAATTAATGTCTGCATGGAACCTGGGGGCTTCTAAAAATAAATGTCTCTTCCCAGCCAGGACATTCGGGGTTTGTTTTGTTCCTCTGGAGGTGAAACCCGGCTCTTTAGGAATGTGCTGTGCTTTTCCAGGCTGAGAGTGCTGGGGAGACCCACAAAAAAGTACAATCCCTCAGATTGTGTCACTCTGCTGAATCCTGTTGGACTCTGCCATGGAAACTCAGCCTCACCCTGCTGGCCAAGGTGATATTGGCTTGTTCACAGCACTGAATGCTCTTTTTTCACCCTGCTCAGGGGTTCACTCCATGCTTTGGGCAGGTTTACAGCTCATCCCAAGGCTGGGCATCCCCATGGAACACAGACTCCATCCCCAGGGAGCACAGACTCCGTCCCCACAGAGCACCAACTCCATCCCCACTTTCGCTTCCTCTCGCGCGAAATTTCTCCTCCTCCAAGCTTTCCTTCCAGCCCCCAGCAGGTAAAATGACTTCATTAGCACCACCGTTCTGCCATTCCATCGCAGAAGTCAATAAAACCCTTTCTGTCTGTGCTGCTCTCCCTCAATGCTTTATCTGTGCTGCTGGTTTTTCCCCTCTCAGTGAGACACGAATCCCATGCTGTTACTCCGTTCCCCAGGTTCCCACAGCGCAGGGATCGATACCTTTTGAAAGGCAAACCTGAACTGCCTTTTCCTGAGGCCAGCATTCCCTCCCCGGGAGCCTGGGCAGTGCTGGCTGTGAAACAAAACCGGTTTTGGGGTTATTAACCTGCACAGGGGAGCTGACGGGAGAGTTCCGCACATCCTCTAAAATGGATTCCTCTGGATTGCACAGCAGCCCAAGGAGTTGTTCCCTGGCACAAATAATACGCCAAACATGCCACTGACTGTTTTCAGCCCACGTTCTGGGTTATGGAATTGCTTCTCGCTGAGGTTATTCTTGAAATTAAGAGTTTCAGACTGCCTGGGAATGCAAATTCTTAGGGCAGCTTAGCAACAACGGCTCAGGGGGTGACTTGTAACAATGACAGAAGGGAGAAAATGGGAAGGATTGGAAAAAAAGATCTCCTGCAAGACCTTTGTTAAAACTTGTCAACAACAGAACCTGGCTGCTTTTCCCCTGTAAGAATTAGGTCTAACTTTGGTAAACACCACAAAAAAACCTCATTTTGTCAGCTAAAATGATTTTGTTTCTACACGCAGTACTTGGGTGATTGTATGGGGAAAGTCCTTAACAAAGCAGTTCCTGATCACATCAGGATTTGGGATGTATCTTGAGATCAAGGCAAAGCACACAGTAAGGACTGTGTGGCAAACTGTGATCAGGAGGTCATTCAGGAAGGCTGCAGGGGAAGAACACAGACCTCTCCAAAGACACTGAGAGATCACGGAGCCAAAGAGCAGAGAGTGCCCAGGGATGGTGGGGCTGCAGGTGCTTCCACCCAGACTCGCTGCAGGACAGCAGCCTGGCACATCTGGAGTTCCAAATTCCCTTAGCCTCGATCATGGCTCTGTTATCAATGTTTTTAACTGGCAGAGTCCCTCCAGCTGAACTTCCCACAGCAAAAACAAGATGCAAGCACTTCTTAGGCCTCAAGAAGTGGCCCTTAGCTCTGGAGGGGACAAAGTTTTAATCCTAAGTCCTAAATCATGCACTGAAGGGTAAAAATTCTGCAAGAAAAGAACACAGTGAACCATTTCTGTCCAAGAGTGTATGAGAAGCAGTGTTTATGCTGCCATTCTCCAGGAAGATCCCTTGTGTCCCAGTTGTTTCCTCTTGGTTTGTTATTATGCCGTTAGTCAGCCACGGGGGCGTGGGGCCCCAGGGGTGGAAATGTTCTCCATACTCCATCAGCAGCTCTCCAGACTCCCTACGACTGGGACTTTCCGCCCCATCCAATATGAACTGGAGGAAGAATCACTCAGCTTCCCTGCTGGATGACTTGAGGCTTTCCCAGCCAGATGTTCCACCTGAACATCCCTTCCCACCACAGAACAAGCAAGGCACTTTGCTTTAATCACCTTCATTAACAAAGCAACCGTTAAAGCTTAATTTCTTCACCAGATGATGAATTCAGGAGCTGTTTTCTCCCAGCAAAGACCAGTTTTCAGGCTGGTTTTGTGATGGGAAGCCCTGAGGAGGAGCTGCGCTGTCCATTCCTTGGGGCAGCACCGAGACAGGCTGGGTGAGTGAGCATCCCAGCAAACCTCTGTGCCCCCTCAGCATCAGGAACAGGGAAGGTGCAGTTCCCTGGAAAAGCACTCAGGGAGTTGGACAGAGCCACTGGAGCTGGGACACGAGGTAGCAACACCTGATTTTGGAAAAACTCAGTCATTTAACAACCCAGTCCTCTTTTCTCTGCCTGACTGGGACGTCCTGAAGAACTTGAGCCCCACAAGGAGAAGCAGGGCGTTCTCCCAGCTCCCCATCCTGCCCGTGGGAAGGGATGATGTTAGAATTCCAAGCAGGCTGGAGACAGCAGCAGCAGCAATATTCCAGCACATTAGCAATCATCTGCCATGGGGAGAGCTAATTTTTGCCTCATTAGAGCCTGATATGAATCTGTGATGTTGAACAGTTCCATCTGCAGCTGCTCCCAACCTGTTCTGGCCAGGTTTTTGTGGTAATCATCAGGCTGAACCAGAGCAGGGATGTTGGTAAAGCACTTTGTTCCAAAGAAACATGGTAGCTGTTAATGCACTCCAAGGCTCAGTGAACCCTTCTGGTTGGTTAAAGGGTGCCTTTTCCATGCTTCAGATCTTTCCAGGGATCCGGAAGGACATCCAGGGATGAGCAAGCAAAAGGTTCTCACAAGCCACCAGGGATACATTCCAAATATCCTGCACATAGCGAAGATGACAGAACCATGGAAGGAAACAGCTATGTCAAATTAATAAAATTACCCATTCCCTTAGGAATAGAATCATACTCGAAATGTAGAAGTTTCTACGTTGCCTAAGGAATTGTTTATGTGAGATTTGCATCCTGTCTTTCACCACTGAAAACAAAAAAAGCTTTTTTTGCTCTTAGAGTTTGTTGCCTGTTTGGGTCTGATGGTGACTCCTAACTCCCTCATGGTGGAAACCCCCCTCACCCCCGGCACGTTTCCATTCCCTGTTCCCCTCCTCCACAATAGGGAGCATCCTGCTGTGCTGGAAGCTGTCCCTGCCCACGGCAGGAGGTGGAACTGGACGGGCTCTGAGGCCCTGTCCAGCCTGGCCTTGGACACTTCCAGGGATTGGGAACCCACAGCTTCTCCAGCAACCTGTGCCAGGGCCTGCCCATTGTGGGGAACGACATCCTGAACAAACACAGGACACTCCAAATCAGTCTGGCAGGACTCTGAGAAACCTTCCCACTGGCACTCATCACACCCACAGCACTGTCACTGCATTAACTGGTTCATGACAAGCTTTTAAAAACGATGATTCTTTCTACTCCTTGTGGAGCTCTTAAAATCACTAATTTGTAATATTGGAGTGAATACTCCCTGATTTCTATTCTGGGACCAGAGCGATTCCTGATGCAGATATCCCACAGTCTGACAGCTGATCTGCATAATGTTGTGAATGTTCTTAAAACTCATCTCCAGACAGGGAAATAAATCTTCAGCTCCTCTTTCTGCTGTGCGCTGCAGCAGAATGCACAGTTCTGGAAATGCCTCCAGATGCCAGTTCTGACTTGTGGGGTTCAGAAGATAAAAACTGTGTTACAAAACAGATCATTTTCAGCACTTTCTCAGGGGGAACAAAAGCCCAGTGAGGGTTTTTAACCCTAAACCTGCTCAGACATTGGTGACCCTAAGGAATGGGATTTTTCCAGCCCCAGGGCCCAGCACAGGGAGCACCTGGAGCTGCTGGAGAGAGCCCAGAGGAGGCTCCAGGATGATCAGAGGGATGGAGCAGCTCTGCTGGGAGGAAAGGCTGGGAGAGCTGGGATTGTTCAGCCTGGAGAGGAGAAGCTCTGGGGTGAGCTCACTGGGGCCTTGCAGGGCCTGAAGGAGCTACAGGAAAGATGGAGAGGGACCTGGGACAAGGGCTGGAGGGACAGGACACAGGGAATGGCTTCCCAGTGCCAGAGGGCAGGGATGGATGGGATATTGGGAAGGAATTGTTCCCTGGGAGGGTGGGCAGGCCCTGGCACAGGGTGCCCAGAGAAGCTGTGGCTGCCCCTGGATCCCTGGCAGTGCCCAAGGCCAGGCTGGACAGGGCTGGAGGACCTTGGGACAGTGGAAGGTGTCCCTTTAACAAACCCTTTGTGCTCTGCCCTGCCTTGGCCCGATCAGCACTGAACAATCCTCACTGCAAGTCCCCACATCCACATCCCATCCCACACTCCAGTGCCTCCCATCAGCTTCCATTTACTGTGAGATTTTATGCTGTGCTTTGGCCCCAGCTCTCACTCTCTTTTTCAGCTGCTGTGCTTGAGGCCAGAGCACGAAGGAAAGGTTTCACTTACTGCTCATCCTCCTCTGGTGAGTACCAACATTAACCAGAGCATGGAGGCAGCAGCTCGGTGACAGACAGGGCTGTGCTGCTTTGTGTCACCCAAGGAGCTGGCTCAGAATGCTAACACATGGAAATCACCTGGCCGTGGAACTGGGAAGCAAATCCAGGGACAAGGAAGAGAGATAAAGAGCTCCAGCCCTGGGGTTTTTGTCAGCTAAATCAGAGGCTTCCCTGGAAGTGTTCAAGGGCAGTTTGGAGCAGCCTGGGATAGAGGACGGTGTCCCTGCCCATGGCAGGGAATGAGATGAGTTTTAAGGTCCCTTCCAGCCCAAACCATTCCGGGATCTAGGATTTATTCTGCCAAAGTAAGAGAGAGAACTGAGATTACCATTAAAATTTAAAAGGCAAAGCAGCACAAGAAGCTGTTGGGGCTTCTCAGCACTCCCCAGCCCCTTGATCTTCATACACCACCCAAAGCTCCTGAGGAAACCCAAATGCTTTTGTTCCAGTCGACAGAGCACAAGAGCAGGAAATAAATGATCCTCGCAGCAGCAGGGATGAGCAAAGCAAGTTCTGCAGGGTTAAATACGTTCTGCTGGGTTAAATATGTTCAGCCAAGTGGGGGCTGTGAAAAAGGTCTGGTTTTTCCAAGAAGGAAAACAATGTCCTGGAAAGAGCTGACAAATGATAATAGGCAGAGGCTGCTGGTGGAAAGCAGAAAATAAACTTCCTTTCTCTTCATTCATCATGCAGCAGGTCTGCTTGTTCCCTCCAGATGAACATTCCCAAGGACATCTCCTTCTCTTATCTTGTACCAACCAGGAATAAAAACATTCCTTGCTTAAAAAAAAAAAGATCTTCTATGGGTTTATTCAGTCCAGATTTGAGCACAGGAGCCCAGGGTTACGCAGAGCTCTCTGGAGCTGGTTCTCATTCCAGGGCACGCTGACCACTTGGCTCTAATAAAACTCTCCTGGGACCTGCCACTTGGGGCTTTTCCTCAGCCACCGTGGAGTTTTTACCCCACGGGCTGCTACAAACCTCCAGGGACCACTGGAAACTTAAACTTCAGCAGTGATGTCAGTTTTCCATCTTACTTCTGCCAAATAAATCCTAAAATCTGGCTTGGGAGGAACTTCAGAGCTCATCTCGTTCCACCCCCACCATGGCTTACAGGTTTAGGGGCACAAATGGCTCCATAATCCTCAGGAATATTTTTTCCGCACACAAATCTGGCTTGGGAGGAACTTCAGCATCATTTTGAATGGACACAATCCTGTGCCAGGTGCTCTGGGGTGACCCTGCTGGAGCAGGGAGGTGCCACCAGATGTCCCTTCCACCCTGAGGGGTGACCCTGAAGGCAGCAGGGCTTTGCCATGGCCAGTTCCTCACTCCCCACTGCATGTCTTTAATCCATGTTGTAACTTGACTTCCCTTTTCCAAGGGGAATGAGAGAACAGGGCAAAAAACACAGCCATTTGGGCTGAAAACTCTGGGAAAAAACCCTCATTTAAGTCAGATTTCACACAGTTAGGAACAAAGACCTTTTAAAAGCTGGACACCCGCAGTAAATTCCTAAGTTATTCATCATTTTGAATGGACACAATCCTGTGCCAGGTGCTCTGGGGTGACCCTGCTGGAGCAGGGAGGTGCCACCAGATGTCCCTTCCACCCTGAGGGGTGACCCTGAAGGCAGCAGGGCGTTGCCATGGCCAGTTCCTCACTCCCCACTATTATTTATTCCATGTTGTAACTGAACCTCCCTTTTCCAAGGAGAACAACTCTCACGAGAGAACAGGGCAAAAGAACACAACGCTTTGGGCTGAAAACTCTGGGAAAAAAACCCTCATTTAAGTCAGGTTTCACACAGTTAGGAACAAAGACCTTTTAAAAGCTCCTGGACCTCTCCATGCCCCAGAAAAAGTAATGAGAGGAAAGAGCTGGGAGCAGAAGAGCAACAAGCAACACAAAATACAATTAACTTTAAGGAGCCTGTGGAGTTACACATCACTACCAGAAAAATAAAGAAAAAGCGCCACAATCCAGGCAGAAAATGACTCCAAGTTTCCTCCTACTCCAAGATAAGAGTTTACAGAGTTGCAGCAGTGCTAAAGAGGCCCTTGTGGAGCTGTGCTGGGAGGATGGGGCTGCAGAACTCTCCCAGGATTATTGCTGTCCCAGATCTGCAGCAGCTCCAGCCTCACTGCTGCTGTTATGCAGAGTGTGAGAAAGCTCACCCGATGCTATTTCATGTTCTGGTAGCTCCACAAAATAGCTGTTTGCAGTCAGAACCCAGAGGTTATGAAAATATTTAGCGCAAGGACGGCAAACATCTTATTTTTATTAGTTTTTCCATCTTAAATCCAACGTGTTCTGATTGCATTTAATTATCATCTGTGCCTGGATGTGCGAGGAGCAGCAGCTGCTGGGATACACTGTAATTTCCATTATTTTAGATAAATACAGTGCAAACATTGATCTGACATTTTGATTTGTTTCCTAAGAGCGGCATTCTCATTTTTCCCCCAAACCCATCTGCCAGGGCTGCAGAGGAGTTGCAGATCAGGACCCCACACATCAAAGCACAGGAAAAATCAGGAAACTTTGCAAATAATGCAGTGCAAACATCTCCCCACCCCCTTCCTGGTTTTATCCTTCTGTTTGGATTTATTCTCAGACCTGTCCCTGTCCAGCCTCTGGGCTGCACAAATCCATGGGAGTTTTTCCCACCAATACAAGGAGAAGAAACCTCAGTGGAGAAGGAAATGCAGAAGACGTTCACATGAGCTTCCCCTGGGATAAGGAGACGTTCTACCAAGGTGAAGAGCTTAGGGAACATGGAGAAATTCCCTGGGACCAAGAGGAATGGTTTCCCATTTCACCCATCCCTGCCTGCAGTGGCAGTGATGAAGTCACTACTCAGCAGCTCTTTGGGGTGAGCTCCCACAGGGAATTCTGCAGGGTTCCAGATGACCCAGGAGCTGATCCTGATGGATCCCTCCCAGCTCGGGCTGTTCTGTGACTGCACAATTCTGACCCAGCCTCTCTCACCCTTCCCTTCCCAAAATTGATGATTTAGAGCTCTCTGCCCACAACCAGAGCAGGAGCAAAGGGCACGGAGCTCCCATGGTCGGATTATTTTGGAGATGAGTTTTCCAAGCAGACAAGGAGCCCAAAGCCAGTGGAGCCCACCCAGAGGGAACACCTTCCCTTTGCTGGTCCTTCACTGACAGTTTGGGTTCTAACAGTGGAATTTTCTGTCTGCACACACAGCCTGAGTGACAGAGCCCTGGGGCTGCAGGGGCACGGCCAAAGGGCACCACCCAGGCTCCCTCGTGCTCACTGAAAAGTCCTTTTATTCCTCATTTCACTTGTGGGAGTCGCAACAAAAGGGAGTCACGGACCAGTGGGGGGGACAAGAAAGATATTTATGCCTCCCTTTCCAGCTGCTGTTATTAATAAACTAAATGAGGCTTTAGCTCCCTGATTCTTTGGTAAATAAACCCCCTTCACCACAGAGCAGCCTTTGCATGACTGCTGAGTGGTACAGAAATAAACGGCACATCAGCTGTGATCCTATGTGGGGGAAAAACCCACTATAATCCCGTTTGTCATCCAGCAGGAATTGTTTTGGGAGAGGTTACACCTATCCTCTGTTCTCCCTGGAGAGGGGGAGATGGATATCTGGCTGCCTGGGGATGAGCCGGGTTGTAGGAAAGCATTTACAGAATAATTTATCTGTTTGATAAACTCCGAGTGCTCCTCCCCAGCAATGAATTCTTTCAGCTTCTGCCAAGGCTGCCCCAGTTTTGTGTCAGTACCACACTGCAGAAAGACTCAGAGAGGCTCAGGTAGTGATTAAAGGAATGGCAAGAGGAGTAAATCACTGTGAACACGAACAATCCCAAAGAAAGCCAGGCATTCAGTGGGAAAATGAAAGGAATTCTCAGGTCAGCTCGACACTCAGACTTTTACAGCCCTGCAGAAGGACCAGCAGGCCCCTCTCACCCAATTCCAGCAGGAATTTGTGCTGGCAGCAGGGCTTGGCTGAGCACAGAGACAGGAGACTCAGCTCTGGGGGGGATTTATATCTGTGTAAATCATCAAATAGCCTCCAGTCCCTCCTCTCCTCTGCCAGTCCACAACACCTTCACAAACTTGGGAAGGCTGAAGTCACCAGATCCCAGCTTTGATTCCATTTTCTTCTCCTGCCTACCAAATATTGGCTTAGATTAACCAAAGGTTAGGCTTTTCTTGCTGAAAAGGAATGATTTCATCAGTATTTCTTACTGCATTTGAAGTGCTAAGGGTTAGTCCTGCAGCATTAAAAATAACTGCTGTGTACAGAATATCAAACCACATCTGTCACGAGCCCAGTCATCCTTTCATGTCCCATTTCATCTCATGCACATTTCATGGAGTAAGTGCAAGAAATGTTTAATTCCCCATCACTAATATGGGTAAAGAACACTCTTGGAAGAGTTAATCATTAAGACACCGTAAAATTAAAATAACGAGCTGATACCAGGGGAAGATTTGCATTGCATTGCCCTGCCAGTGGCAGGACAACCCAGTTTCTCCAAGAGGCAGGAAGCCCATGGAGCCTGCAGGATTCCAGAGAGGAGCAGAGGGAAAAACCCTGCTCTGCCTCCTGCCCGAGCCTGCAGCACCGGCGTGAAGGAAACAAAACTGAATGGTACAAAAGCAGGGGACAGCGTGAAACGGGAGAGAAAGAAGAACCTGCTGGACAGGACATTGTCCCAAACCCCATGGAAAGGCCTGGAAAGGCAGGCTCCTGGGAGGACAGGGATTTGTTGGCAGGCTGTGCAGGAATTCCCACTTTGCCGTAATTTCTGATGGATTCCTTGGCACGCTGAGGGAATGCTCCCCGGTCTCCAGAGCCACCCCACACCTGTGCAGTGAGATCCTGTTTGGGATGTTTGCTTGGGAAAGCAGATGCAGAGCCCTGCAGAGGAGGTTTGGAGCTCAGGTAGAGCCCAAAACTCCTGTTCTGAGAGGCAGGGTAAGGTCTGGAAGCAGAGAGGCCTCGGGTGTGTTGGAAAAGCCCTGACTGCAGTGGATGCTGCTGTCCTCACCTTCCTCAATGCCCTGGGAGATGCAAAGAGCTGGGAATTAGCCACAGATTCAGGGATGTACTGGGAAAAAGCACTCAGAACTGCCTGCTCCTACAGCAAAAAGGAGGGAATCTCCTGGAGAAAGCTGAGCAAGGACAGTATTTGGGCAGGCAGGACAAACCACACTGTGCAGCCGGGAAAATCCCACCTGAGGGGCTCAGCTCCATCTCTGGGTGTGATCCCAGGGCACGAGGGTGACCCAAACACCCCAGCACACACAGAGTTCAGCCAAACCTGTGCCAGGGCCTGCCCACCCTCCCAGGGAACAATTCCTTCCAATATCCCATCCATCCCTGCCCTCTGGCACTGGGAAGCCATTCCCTGTGTCCTGTCCCTCCAGCCCTTGTCCCCAGTCCCTCTCCAGCTCTCCTGGAGCCCCTTTAGGCCCTGGAAGGGGCTCTGAGCTCTCCCTGGAGCCTTCTCCTCTCCAGGTGAGCACCCCCAGCTCTCCCAGCAGAGCTGCTCCATCCCTCGGATTATTCATGCTCCTTAAACCCAACCAGGTCTCTGTTCTCCACAATTTTTTCATTTTGCAATATCATTCCCACCAAGCCTTTTCCCTGAGACACGGAGGTTCTCACTCACCAGACCCTCCAAAGGAATTCATCCTGTTAAATCAGATCCATAAAAAGAGGGGAAAGAGGGTTCAGAGGGAGGTGACACAAAGGTGACGGAGCATCCAAGGGCCTGTGGTGATCCTGGGGGGAGAGCAGGGACTGCCCAGGTGGGGAGAGCCAGCAGGAGAGAAGAGGGAGCTGTGGGAAGTTGGAAGTGGGAAGAGGGAGCTGTGGGAAGTGGGAAGAGGGAGCTGTGGGAAGTGGGAAGTGGGAAGAGGGAGCTGTGGGAAGCTGGAAGTGGGAAGAAAGAGCTGTGGGAAGTGGGAATGGCAGTGCCAGCACACCGAGGATGAACCCTCAGGGCAGAGACCACACAGGCAGGAGGAGTGAGGCGATGCCTGGGGGAGCACAGACAGCATCCATGTGCCTGCTTTGCTTTGGATTCAACAGCAAAAACCCCTGGAGCCTCCCAGAGGAGCCTTTCACCCCTCTGAGACCCCATGGAAAGGCTGCCACGGCCTCCCCTTTTGTCTCTGTAGTTTAAACAGCTACAGGGACTTTGTTTGTCTTCCCTTATCAACACCAACTTGTCCAGGCAGATCCCGCAGTTTGTGGGAGTACACTGCTTCCCAAGGCTCCCAGAAACCACATTCCCATGGGAAATCACACTGAGATCCTTCCTTTGGAGGAGCTACCGAGGAGGAAGCAAGGGACAAAGCCACCTTTAAAAATAAAAGGCAAATCGCCACAACTGAAGGCAAAAATTGAAGGAAATTGAAGAGGAGAGGGAAAACTACTGAAACAGGGGCTGGGGGAAGTGTGGGCTGGTTCCCAAAGTGGTTCTTTAAAAGCTGCCTCTTCCCTTTCCATGCCTGGAGAAGCTGGAGCACACAGGGGACTGTTCTTCCCCCAGGTGTGTGGAGAGGGGCAGCCTCAGAACTCACCTGCTGCACCCACCTCCGACACAAAACCCCGAGCCACAAAGGTTAACCCAAGGAATTCACCTTCCTCTTCCCCGTGTCACTGAGTTATTTCTTCCAGGCTTTATGGGAATGGCACCACCCCTAAACGGAGGACTCTTTACACCTTTTAATCGAGTTCAAAAAGCTGAGAATATCTGTTTATTCACCGGAGAGCCTCAAACCCGGACCTCGGCACCTGATTTCTGCACAGGATTTTGCTGCCCTAATCCAGCCTGACAGCCTGCAGTGACAGGCTCAGCCAGAGGAGACTTTTGGGGTCGGAGGTGGGATATCACATCTGTCCTCATTAGGACAGCACCAGCCTGTCAACTCAGCCCAGATCTGAGAGATGGATCCTTCTGAAAACACCTCTCCAGATTGCCACATTTTTAAGTGCTGTCAGAAGAATTTTAGGAATGTTGTGAAGTCAGCAAAACTGCAAAACTACCATTTGGAAAATGTTTAGGTTTTTCCCCTTAAAGAAAAAAAAAATGGAGGTGGCAGATTCATTTTAGAGGCAGAATATGATTGATTAACAAGAACTTTGTTTGGCTCTAAAAACCCTCCAATTTGAAGACAAATAATCTGTTGAACTCCTCTCAGAGCAGCAAACTTTCTCCTAGGAAAGGGAATAGGGCTGAAGTACTGGCACAGGCAGGGTGAAACCAGAGAAATAAAGGGTTTTAATGGCTGAAAACTTGGATTGAGGACCCTCATATCCCTAGAGGTGGGAATTCGGCCAGCAAAGACACACTGTGGCTAAAGTCACCCCAGAATACAGAAAAAAATAGCTTATTAAACTTATTAAAAGCAAAGAAGCTCTAAATTCAGGATTCTGCTTGCTGAGAAATTCCAGCTTCAGCTCCTGACTCAAAGCTCTGGTTTTTCTCACTACAGCTCAAAGGAGAGCAAAAGCCCAAGGAAAAGGAGCTAATGGAAGGAGGACAGCATTTATTTGATTTTTGACAAAGCACCTCTCAGTGATACCCAAAGATGGGTCCCTCCAGGAGACTTTTGTAAAGAACAGAGTTTTTATGGGGGTTTATTGTGTTAATAATTGAGAGGACACAGAACGATAAACCCAAATGAGCTCTCATAACCACAACCCAACCTATTTGATAATGTCCTCTCCCATTTCCATGACATCACTCACTGCATTATGTCTAAACACAGGCTGTAAACTCGCCATAATTGGGTTTGCAGAGCATTATGCATGTTTAGGGAGCTATCTAAATAATCCTAAATCAAGTTACAAAGCCAAGGGAAGAGCCAGGCCGTGCCCTCACACACACACAGGGCTGCCAGGAGAACATGGAAAAGTTTAAACACCCAAAAGACACAAAAGCTGCCTCTGACACGCATTTTTTGCACACTCATCAGCACATTTACCTGATAAATAATAACCAGAAATACAATCAAATCTATCAGCAGGAAAGGGTTATCTGAGTACCAAGCCATGCTCAATACCCCAAACCATGCTGGGAACAGTTGTGTCCCTAAATCCCCCCTAGAATCCTCCCCAGGAATGGGAAGAGGCTGAGCAGGATGTGATACACCCCAATTCCAACATGCCCTGTTCTTCTGGGGCTTTTCAAGGGACAACATTGAACACAACATCCCAAAAGCAGCCAGGCAGCAAAAACCCATGAGCAAACCTCTGGTGTTCTCCACAATTGGGAGGCAAGCACAGATCTGCAAATCCTCCACATTTCCACTCTGAAGAAAACACTATTCAAGGATTATTCTAAAGCAGTTTTTTATCACTGACAGAACAGATTCCACACCTCAGAGTAGGCTCTGTATTCAGAGGACTGAAAACCTCAACTCCTTCCATGCAATGCTGGGGGTGGAGACCCAGAATTTGCTTTGGCATCCCCCACTTTGCAGAAAAACCATTTCAACGTGCAAAATGTACAATTCCAAAAAGCCAGAGGAATTATTAAACCTGTGCCTTGAGAAAGGACTTCACCTTAAAAGGGCAGAAGCTTCAAGTTGTTTTGGGAAAGCAGTGAGAGGAGCATTTGCAACTATACAGCACGAGGAATTTGGCAGGAAAGCTTGTTTAAAGGATGGCTTGCTCCCTTGGAAAGATTTTTGTTTAAAAGAACCATTTCGGATATTAAAATATAGATGGGCAAGTGAAAAACCTCCACTCCCCTTAGGTGTTATCTGGCCAAAATGCTTTGAGTCCACCAGATGGTTGTGGTGAGGAGAAATCAGAATTTTATAAGCATTTATCCATTGTGGTACCAAATCCCACTGGGAAGGAAAACGGGGATATTTCCCTCAAACTCAGTGAGGAAAAGGGGGATATTTCCCTCAAACTCAGGGAGGAAAACGGGGATATTTCCCTCAAACTCAGGAAGGAAAAAGGGGGATATTTCCCTCAAACTCAGGGAGGAAAAGGGGGATATTTCCCTCAAACTCAGGAAGGAAAATGGGATATTTCCCTCAAACTCAGGAAGGAAAACGGGGATATTTCCCTCAAACTCAGGAAGGAAAATGGGATATTTCCCTCAAACTCAGGAAGGAAAATGGGGATATTTCCCTCAAACTCAGGAAGGAAAATGGGATATTTCCCTCAAACTCAGGAAGGAAAATGGGGATATTTCCCTCAAACTCAGGGAGGAAAAAGGGGATATTTCCCTCAAACTCAGGGAGGAAAACGGGGATACTTCCCTCAAACTCAGGAAGGAAAAGGGCGATATTTCCCTCAGAATCAGGAAGGAAAACAGGGATATTTCCCTCAAACTCAGGAAGGAAAATGGGATATTTCCCTCAAACTCAGGGAGGAAAAGGGCGATATTTCCCTCAAACTCAGGAAGGAAAATGGGGATATTTCCCTCAGGAGCAGCCACTCTGAGGAGAGGGATGCTGGGTGCACACAAGGGTTGATCCAGCTCCTGCAGCTGCCATGCACTTCCTTAAAAATGAGCAGCACAAACACACACGGAATGTGCTCAGTGTGACACGTGGAGAGAGAGAGAACCTGGAAAGGAGACAACACCGAGCACAAGGAGCTGGGGTTTTGGAGGCGGAGCACTGGGAATATCTGTTAGGAGATTTTTACAAAGCTGAGCAGGTGATCCCTGAGAAAACCCAACTCAGACGTGCTCAGGGAAGGGTGCTGCACCCCTCCTGTGCCCGGGATGCACCAACACCATTCTCCAGCAGCCCAGGCACAGCCCCATGGGCCAGAGCAATGTTTACACCTGGCAGGAGGCTGGGAATGTTCTCCCTGTCTCACAGCCACTTCACACCACCATTCCTTCTCTGAAATCCCTCCTTTCTCCAGCAAACCAGCGCCTCCAGGCCCAGGAATCTGCTTAGGGCAGGTTTATTCCAGTGCAGGGCTCACAGCTTTCACCTCCTTGCCCTGCCCAGGCAGGCACAAGGCAAGCACAGATCTGCAAATCGTAAAGGCAGTCCACGCAATTTTTCAGCAATTTAGACAACCTCTTTCTCCGAAACCATTTTCTCCACGAAAGTCTTTGTCTCTAAGAGTTGAAAAAAAGGAATAAATAAGATCTCTTCCAACCCTACCTTCCATGACGTAGACCAGGGAGCCCACATCGCCCTCCTTGATGATGCAGCTGTCCTTGCCATACTCCACGGGGTACATACAATCCACAATCTCCTGGATCTGGGACAATTCCAGGTTCTTCATGAAGTCATTGTCAAGGATCGCTTCCTTTATTAGCTCCTTGGACCTGAGGAACAAATAAATAAATAATTTAAAAAAAAAAATCAGTATTTTCCCTAAAAATGTGCTGAGAAGTCAAAGAAAAAAAATCACGGAGATGTGAATTGCAATCATCTTTTGTAAATAAGCTTTAGATACGTCCAGCATCGAAATAAAAATAGATTCCACGGGGTTGCAAAATCCTCTTTTAGCTACGAGTTTCACATCCACAATAAATGGCTACTTGGAATATCTTCCGTACACACAACTGAAAGGAAGCACAAACAAGAAGCTAAAGGATTTATTACTTGGTTTATTATATTTCCTATTCATTACACAAACTGGAGCACACCAAAGGGTGACACTGTGCTGATTCTCAGAGCATTTATGTTATAATCACTGCAGGAGGCGTTTGGCACAAAATCCTAAAGCAGCTTGTGCAGGTGGACAACTGAGAATGTTCGATCCTGATCTAGAGCAAAACCAAAGCCCCTAAAACACCTGAAGGCTGGACAGCAGCTCCTCAGCCCTTCACTCCTCACCCTGGGGGCTGAACTGCTCACAGGCAGCAGCTCCCTGCAGAGCCTGAGCACTCCAGGAGGGTTGGAGCTAGTAGAAGGATGAGTATGAAACAAGGTTTTCAAGGAAAAACACTTTAATGGGTCGTATCTTCTTGAAAAAGAGCCAAGTTGGGACTTGAGGAGACCCAAAGCCGCCCAGCCCTGGGGATAGCACGGTCCTTGCACAGGGTTAGAACCAGCCCAGGGTTCCACCCGCTGCAGAGCCAGCTCAGGGCTGTTTGGCATTATTTTTGATAGTTTGGAGGTTATTTTGACAAAACACTCAGCTGGACAGCAGGGGCCACCAGAACTGTCCCTGCTGAAGGGCAGGAGGGGACGGGACCAGGCTGCCCAAGGCCTGGCTGCAGGGTGCCACAAAGCCACTCCTGAGAGCCTGAGGCTGCCTTTGATGCCATGATGATTTTCTGCTTTTTCTTTTATACCCCTCTTACAGACCCTTTTATACAGCTTTTATGTACCCTTAGTGCTTTTAGCCTACATACTTGTAATTTCTTAAATTTAACAACTTAACTGAAACACAGTGTTCCATTAAGCCAAGAGACCAAATATCTTGAAGGTCCTGTGTGCGGGGGTCAGAAAGCCTCAGACACCGAGGTCCCCTCCAGAACACATTCTGTAAACTGAGATAGGCCCATCCAGGGGGGGACTCTTCGGAATGGGGGGCTCATTCGAGCCTCTCACTGGGGAGTCTCTGATAATTTGCTAATTTGCAAAGCCTTAACTGGATCGTGCGTGGGCATTTTCGGTGTTTTCTCGGCGTATTCCACCCAAACAGAGAGTGCACCTTTAAAAATCCTTAAAATAAATACCAAAATAAACCCCCTTTCCCTTTTAACCGTATTTAACTCTGATTTTAAGACCAAGGAAAGGCAACACCTCCACACCAGTTCCTGACTGCCACTCCTGTTCCCCAGGTGTTCCTGGGGGTTATTTGTACCCCATAACCCCCAGGAACACCTGCACCTGTGGGATGTTCTCCTTTCAGCCAAGCTGGACATCTGTAGGGTGCTGGATAACCCCATTTCCTCTCCCCACCTCCTGTGCCAAGCCAGACGATGCTTTCCCTGCTGTGCCTTAACTCAGCACTGCTCTGCTGGGCTCAGCACCCCAAATCCCCCTAACAAGGAGCTCGTTAATTAGTGTTGCCCCGCTGCCCACCAAAGAAAGCCTAATTACAGCTTTGGTGTTCATCACATCAACCTGCATTCCAGTTTCAGGCATTTATTTCATTCCAAGGTTCAACGTTTATTTCATTTCTCCTTGGTAAAGTCAAGCTTTCAGGTGGAGCTGTTGCAAGAATCCCCACAAAAACTGTGGGGAATTCCTGGCCCAAATCAAAGATCCTCAGCACAAAACAGTGCTCTCCTTGCTGGAATTGAGCACGGGAAAGGATTTGAGGAGGAGTTGGGAAATTTGGTCCAAACAACACCAAAGGAACAGGAAAACTCGGTTGGACTCAAGGAGCTTTAAGGTCTTTTTCAACCTTTATGATTCCAGTTGGGGGACAAGCAGCAAAGCAGACCCAACATGAACAAATTTAGGGAATTCAAGAGCTTAATAATATTATTTTGGTGTAAGAGCACATCTGGAGCACCTGATTCAGCCTCTGTGCCCAGCACAGGGACATCAGAGCGAGCTCAGGGACCCCGAGTCCCCCAAACCCTTTTAGGCACCCCACAAAACGCAGCCATTGTGAAGGGCAGCACGTTGGCTGGGACGCCCATGAGACACAGCTTCATCTGTGCCACGTCTGAGCATCCTAAAATTAAATACCCACTCCCCCAAACCCTTTTAGGCACCCCACAAAACGCAGCCATTGTGAAGGGCAGCACGTTGGCTGGGACGCCCATGAGACACAGCTTCATCTGTGCCACGTCTGAGCATCCTAAAATTAAATACCCCCACGGGAAGGGCAGGATGGTAACTCAGTCCTGCTGGAATGGGAGCAAAATAGGTTTTGTTATAGGGATGATAAGTTAAGACAAGGCTTTGACTACAAAGCCTGGGAGAAAAGCACCTCCAGCTGCCCTCACACAGGGCTGGCTGGAGGAGCAAAACCACCTTGCTGCTTATTTATGTATAAAGTAAGTATTTCACAGAACCCCAGGCTGGTTTGGGTTGGAAAAAACCTTAAAAATCATCTCATTGCACCCCTCCCATCACAGACTAACCCACCCTCCACAGTTTGGGAGCTCCAAACCCTTCCAGCAGGAAATATTCCATCCATCTTCTAGAACCAAGTAAAAACAAAAGCTGAGTTTGACATACTTGAAAATGAGTTGGGACTAAAAATATGACATCAGAGCCACAAGCAGAGCTCCTCTGCTGTTCCCTGCGAGAGAATATCCGTCACTCTTAATAATTCCCAAAAATTCTTCACGCACTGTGGCTTGCCAGTCCCACACACTCGCACGTGCCAGGCCTCCAGCAACTTCCCCATTATTTATCATTATTATTATTAAGCGCCTTTCTTTCCCGGTAATTCACAGGTGCCATTTCAGATAAATGGGGTTTTTTCTGTTGTGTTTATTTATATGTACAATCCCAGAATCTTTACGGTTGGAGAAGATCTCCCAGCCCGTGGAATCCAAGCTGTGCCCGATGCCCACCTTGTCCCCAGCCCAGAAACACCTGAAACTCAGAGCCCATAAATTAAATCATAGTTCCCAATTATTCCATAACAAATGCTTCTCCAAACCACGCCATTCCTCAATCTCCATGATTATTTCAAACCAGCATGTACCCCACACGTGTGGACACAGAAATCTACCCAGTCACACCAAATAAAAAGTATTTAAAATGGTGAAAAATCTCACTCCTGCCACGGCGAGTAAGTGCTTTTAACAAGATGCAGCTGTTCCATCACCTCTTATTTTCCAACAGGATTTCTTCTGCACTTTCTCATTCAGGTTTCTAATGGGAACAACGCACAAACAAAATAAACTGCAGTGCTTGGAAGGGAGCAGGACTGTTTCCTAAGGAGCCTGGGTGAAGGAGGAGGATTTCCATGAATATTTGCTTAGCACCGGAGTCAATGTCTGTGCCTTCAGAGGGTCACTCGGAGTGGAAAGCAGTTTATTGCCATGTTCCCCCTCCAGAGCAAGCAGCCTGGCACCAAGCCACCCCTGCCTTCCTGAAAGATCAATGATCAAATGTGCTGGAGGCTTGATGAAGAGTTTAAAAAGAGGGCACAATCCTCCGCGATCCATCCTGTCCCAAATCACGTTAGGTCCATCACCGTAATTAATAAGGCAACAGGAGGAAGAAGCTAATTGCATTCCAATTTGCAGAAGTCATGCAAAAAGGACCTTGACAAGTTGGCTGCTAATACACTTCATGCATAAAAACCTGGTGCTGCTGCCTGTCGGCTCTGTGTCCACCCACACAGCTCCCAGTGCTGTACTGGAGGTGCTCTGCTCCCCCAGCCCACCAGAGCCAGCCACTGACCTCCCCAACGAGCCAAAAAAATTCAGTTTTTCATCCCAGCAAACAGGGGCCCTGCACAGAATCCGTGCTGAGTTGTGGAAAGCCTTGTGTTAAAGATTTGCAGTGGCCATAAAATGCTGAATTTCAAACCATGCTGTGAAAATCCACTGGCACAAAGGCAGGAGATGAATGACAACATTGGCTTGTAGCAGATGGGGAATAAAACCCCTGAGATGTGTCCCCAGCAGAGTGGGCAGCTCCAGAGAGGGGATTGTGCCCCTGTGCCCCTGTGCTCAGGTGAGAGCCCACCTGCAGAGCTGCCCCAGCCCCGGGGCCCAGCACAGGGAGCACCTGGAGCTGCTGGAGAGAGCCCAGAGGAGGCTCCAGGATGATCAGAGGGATGGAGCAGCTCTGCTGGGAGGAAAGGCTGGGAGAGCTGGGATTGTTCAGCCTGGAGGGGAGAAAACTCTGCAGAGACCTGAGAGCCCCTTCCAGTGCTTAAAGGGACTCCAGCAGAGCTGGAGAGGGACTTTGGACAAGGGTCTGGAATGACAGGACAAGGGAGGAGGGCGTTAGACTGCCAGAGGGCAGGGATGGATGGGATATTGGGAAGGAATTGTTCCCTGGGAGGGTGGGCAGGCCCTGGCACAGGGTGCCCAGAGAAGCTGTGGCTGCCCCTGGATCCCTGGCAGTGCCCAAGGCCAGGCTGGACACTGGGGCTGGGAGCAGCCTGGGACAGAGGAAGGGGTCCCTGCCCAGGGTGGCACTGGGTGGGATTTAAGGTCCCTTCCAGCCCAATTCTGGGATGCTTTGCAGCCCAAATGAACACACAGTGCTGTGCACCCAGCCCTGCAGCACAGCCTGGTGTTATCCCGACAGGAATTCCCATTTTCCAAGGAACACAATGAACGCTCATCCCAGGCTCTTCCCTCACTGGGTTTGTCCCTTCTGGCACGTACAGTTAATACCAGAACACCAAGTTCATCTTCACCCCAAAAGGGCTCATTCCAACATGGAAAAGCCACTATGCTGCGTGTAAGGAAGGGAAGAATTCAAGAGGAGATGGAAAAACGTCTCCATCCAAGAACACTTACAGAAACCAAAGCCCTCCCACCGCAGCCCCAATTTGCAGTGGAGCCTGCAGGAGTCATTCCCCAGGGAATCTGCTGCAGGCAAGAGCTGATTAAATACAGGTGGGTCAGGAAGAATAAAAGAAATTAAGAAGTCAGTGTAGACATCAGTGACAGAAATCTGAATTTTAGGGTGTTCACCACCACAGCCATGCACCACAACCGTTTTAAACTACCAGGCAAATAGTAGGAAAAGGAATATGAAAAGCAAAGTACTGGTTGGACAGGTGGGAAGCACACTTTGGGTTGACCAAAATAAGCAAGACCATTTCTTTAGCTGGTTCCCTCTCCAAACTTTGAGCAGAACTTCTCAACGTCCCCATACTAATGGGGGAAAGGAGTGTTTTTTCTGGAGTTTTCCCCCTCAGGAATTAACAAATATTACTAATAACCTAAATATCCGCATTTAGGAGGGAAGCTTCCACAGGAATTTGACCGAGCAGACAGGCAGAGCTCAGGTTTACAGCAGTAAAAGTGCAGGGCCCTGGCAGATGAGAACTCCTGATTTACTCACACAATAAACCCTGCTCAAAGCTACTACAACCAGTGGCACCTTTTTGGGTGCTGTAAAAAATCCCAGTTATTTGTAGAAACTCACGCCCAAAAGCACTGTTTTTTGAGATCTTCCATATCCCTGCCCAAGGAATTGAGCTGATTTCAGAGATAAGAAGCACAGGAAAAAAATCTGCAGCCTCTGCCCCCGAATGTGACGAGTGATGCAAGAATCCAGCCAGCCCCTACAACAGCCGTCTGTTTAAAATCCACACCGTGAGATGTTTAAAAGTGTTTACTTCTACAAAATGTGGCCATGGAAAAAGAGAAAAAAAAACCCCTTCCTTAAAAAGGGAAAACACAGCCAAGGATTCTGCCTGCTCCAGCTTTCCAGAGACTATCCAGCAGGGTACCAATACATGGCAAGAAGTGTTAGACAAATATATATTTTTTTAAGCTGTCCCCAGACATCCCTCCCTTTCCAAAGGGGGTGTCCATTCCAAGTGGCACAAAAAGCAAAGGCTTCAAGTTTCCAGCAGGGCTGGGGAAGCTTTGTGCTCGAAGCTCACCTTTGTAGAGCTTCTAACTCTGCTTCAAGCCCTTGTGCAGCTCAAAGAGAGGCAAGGCTAAAACACACTCAGCTCTGCTCTGGAATGGAATCCTAGAGTGGTTTGGGTTGGAAGGGACCCTAAAATCACCTCCTCCCACCCCCTCTGGTCTGTCCTAAACACTTTCCACTGTCCCAGGCTGCTCCAAGCCCCATCCAGCCTGGCCTTGGACACTGCCAGGGATCCAGGGGCAGCCACAGCTTCTCTGGGCACCCTGTGCCAGGGCCTGCCCACCCTCCAAGGGCAGAGTTTATTTTGTACATGGAACCTGAATTTCCCCTCTGGCACTGGGAAGCCATTCCCTGTGTCCTGTCCCTCCAGTTCCTGCTGCAGGGTCTCTCTCCAGTTTCCTGTGTCCCTTCAGACCCTGGAAGGAGCTGTGAGGTCTCCACACACCCTTCTCCTCTCCAGGCTGAGCAGCCCCAGCTCCATAGAAAGCTGCTCCAGCCCCCTCAGCACGTTCAGGAATCGCTCCAACACTTCCCTGCCCTCCTTACATTGAAATATCTGCAAAACTCATCTCCCGTGCCCTGCACACATCCAGAGGCTCCAAACTGGCAGCTGAGAGCCACGAGGCCTTCAGCGACACCAAAATGAGCATCAGCAAGGGACAGCAGTCCCAGCCATTCCTGGCACTCCTCCCTTCCCAGCAGGCTGGGTTATGGATTGGTGGCAGCTCCCAGGTTCCCCTCGAAGAACCAGAGGCAGGAAGCAGAACTTCAGGAGGATTATTCAATCCCTCAGTCACCAGCTTGAAGCCCACACTCCTCGGCAAAGCTGCTTTTGCAACCAAGGTCCCATTCTTGGTGCCAAGGGGAGGTGGAGGATCCTCCCCGAGTGCCTTTAGTGCCAGAGCTCCCAGAGCTGGAACAATCCCCCAGCACAGGGCACTTCTGAAGGGGGAAACGCTGGGTAATGCCCTCCAACCCTACAGGCTGCAAGGGAACAAATGGAGCTTTGCACAGCTCACTCCAAGGAGCAGAGCAGGGGAGGAGAGCTCAGAGCTTCGGGTAAGATCTGGGCCTTGTTTGGACTCCAGGGCCATTAATAGCTGATCACTCTGCATTAGCTGTTTGTTTTGGCTCTGGATAAAGCCCACTTTGGATGTTCCTTCAAGGGAATGTTAAATATAGCTCCAGAGAGCTATTCTTGTCCCAGTAACTGGGAATAAGAGTAGGATTCAAGTCTGGGACCGAGTAACACAAAGGCCTTTAAATACACTTGTGGATTTTCTTTACAGTGCTTCCCTTTCCCACAACACACAACCCACAGCCCAGCTTCAGGTTTTACAGGAAATTTCTGAGCAGGATCTCAAGCATCTTCAGCGAGGCTGCTCCTGAATAGCTGGCTGGAAGAATGTTCTTCACAGGAGTCCACTAAAATGCTTAACCAAAATGCCAATTAAAAAGAGACAAACAACAGGTTAAGTAACTCTAAACCTGTAAACCAGGAAAATAACTTCCACATTTCCAGGTTTTCCTGCACTTCAATACAACTTAGAGTTGCAGACTCGAGTTTCTCTGCAGAGAATGTTGCTCAGACAGCTCCACTTAGGATTTCTAAATATATCAGCACACTGCTGTTCATTATATCATATTTTGGCATTCGACATTTAAAAAGAAAAATCATTTCAGCAAAAAAAATATTCAAATCCCCTTTCACCTACGCTGAAAATTGTTGTTGGTATAAAAATACTGTAGGCAAGAGTTGGTTAACTTGCATTTTAACGTGTCTCACCCCACAGATCTTAATTTACCACCCTTTTTTAGGCTCCTCTTTTGCATCCTACCAAGCCCCAGGTTTAGATCCCAGAAATGTTGGCAAGCTCAGGCAGGAGAAGAAGTTGGCTCTTGCCAACACACTTTGCCTCCTCCTGCAGTCTCTGACAGCTCCGAGGAACTCCCACATGAGCTGCATTTTGAGAAACCACTACCAAGCCCTCAGAGCACAATTAAGAAGCTCCTTGATTACCTGAAGCAAACAGCAGAAGCTTTGGGCAGCTAATTAGAGGTGAAAACACAAAATCAGAGAAGCATTTGGGTTGGAAAAGATCTCCGAGGCCACTTCTGAAAAGCTGTGCCCGATGCCCACCTTGTCCCCAGCCCAGAGCACTGAGTGCCACCTCCAGCCCTTCCTTGGACACCTCCAGGGATGGGCACTCCAAAGCTCCCTGGGCAGCCCCTGCCAAGGCCTGAGCACCCTTTCCATGGAGGAATTCTTCCAGAATTCTTCCAGAACACGTAGCAAATGATGGTGCAGGGGGATGGGTGTCTCTCAGGGATCCCTGGCCAAACCCAGGCAGACTTTGGAGGGGTGTCACCCCCGTGCATTTCACAGCTTCAGCACTCACACCCAGCACAGCTGTGCTGGAGCCTTTCTGCACCTACAGAAATAGCAGAGAAAACACATGTCCCCATATGTTTCCACACCCAGGGACCCAGAAACAACCCAAACTCCTCCAGAAGGAGCTCAGCGAGCAAGATGGAGTCACAGAGACCCAGACAACACATCCTGAAGGTCAGGACGATCCATCTTGGAAAGGACTGTGTAGTTGAAAGGCAGGAGTGTCTCCATCCATCAAACCATCATCCACGGAGGCTTCCAGTCCTGGCAACTCCACGCAGTGACCCCTGACTGGAGGCAGGGATGAGGAGTGGAGATCAATGGCAACTCAAGCAGTTCCCCCAGGTTTATTAGTGCCTTGGAGGGCTGTGTGGCTCCCTGGGGATAAATGTAGGTGTGGACAGTGAGCTGCACCCAGATTCCCTGGAGAAGGGAGTTACTGATGGGAGATGGCTTCACCCTGGTGCAACAGGCAGGAAATCTGCCAAGGGGACGATAACCTAATTTACATAGATGCAGAAATCCAATTAGGGATCCTGTGAGCAGAGACAGCTCACTCTGCTCTCCTGGGTTAGAGGCTGGGAGCTCATCAGGAGCTCCTCCAAATGCACTGTGGGCCAGCAGAGATGGATGGGCTCTGCAAAAGCACTTTGCTCCTCCCTGACATCAACACATCCACAGGGAATGCTGTCACAGCCAGGGAAATACAGAGCTGCTCCAGGGAGAGTTTGGGAGAGTTTAGGAGGGGGTTCACAGGAATTGTGATGGATGGGGAGGGGAGAAAAGTGACAGAGATTTCACATCCCTCACTCTGATTCACCCAACGCTTGGGATGGATGGGACTGTCACCAGGGAAGCTCCATCACTCTCTCCAGCCTGGAGAAGTCCCTGGCTCAAATGCCATAGGTGTGTGGCACAGACAGCGCCTGGGGCCTCAGTCTTCCAATAAATATTCTCGGGGATTTTAGGGAGAACCGTTCCTTCCTACTTCCCGAGGCAGCAGGAGGCCTGACGTTTGCAGGCAGGCTCGCAGACACAAATATTTGCAAGATGTGTGGCATTATCCAAACAACCCCCCCCTGCCGAGTGCCAAGGAGCAGCCGGTGGGGATGGAAGGGCAGACGTGCCTCCTCCCAGAAGGGTCACTCCGGGATACAGCACATCCTGCAGGCTCTGTCTCATCTGCCAATAAACCAGATTAGAGCTGGACAAGCACCTCGTGGCAGGCAGGATGAACTCGGAGCAGCCACACAGCTTGGAAACGTTCAGCTGGAGAAGGAGCAGCAGCAGGAAGCTTGGGAGGTGTCTGTGGAGAAGCAGGAGGAGGGGGCTGGGGGCAGGGCACTGCTGCTGCTGCTGCTTTCCTTCCCCTCAGAGGCGGCTGGGGGACAGGTTGGCACATTCCAAATATTATTTTCTCATTCCCATTTCTGCTGCAGGAGCTCTGACCGTGACAATCACGCTGAGTTTCGAGGAACATCCCAACAACAACTGCTCTGCACAACTCCCTGACAGGAGGGGGCAGCCGGGGGGGTCGGGCTCTGCTCCCAGGGAACAGGGACAGGACAAGGGGAAACGGCCTCAGCCTGGGCCAGGGGAGGCTCAGCTTGGACAGCAGCAGGAATCTCTCCATGGAAAGGGTGCTCAGGCCTTGGCAGGGGCTGCCCAGGGAGCTTTGGAGTGCCCATCCCTGGAGGTGTCCAAGGAAGGGCTGGAGGTGGCACTCAGTGCTCTGGGCTGGGGACAAGGTGGGAATCGGGCACAGCTTGGACTGGATGATCCTGGAGGCCTTTTCCAGCCTTAATGACTCTGTGATACTAAAACAAAATGAGGGTTTTGCTCAGAAATGCTCTTGGCTCATCTTGTTTCAGGAATTCCACTAAGAATCCCACATCTCACGTTTGTGAGATATCCCCACCCTCACATCTCATGGTTGTGATGTTGCATTGGCCGTAACTAAAAGAGGAATCCAAACTCTGAAGCAGGAGGATGCAGCCCTCAGCACTGTCCCCACAGAGGGGAGATCCCACAGCCACAGCAGGGATGAGAGCAGCACAAGGCAAACACCTCCAGAGAAACCCTCTCACCAAAAAAACCCAACACGAAAACCACCGCACGAAAACCAGGCATGGAAAGCTCCAGTCTCGGGGCAAAGTGGCCATAAAATCTCGGATTGTAAAGAACAATCTCCTGGGGGAAGTTGGAAGTGGGTTGGGGATTCACAGAAATTCCTATAAACTATTCCTAATTCCCATACACTGTGTGAGAAACTCCAGGGATACCTGCAATCCATCCCCCACACCCAGCCACATAAAAACACCAGACTGAGAGAACTTCAAGGAATTGTTTTGAAGAATAACAGTGACAAATGTGCTCGGAAAAAGCAGGCTCCGAATTTTGATGGGAGGCAAGGAAAAGATGGAGGGCTTTGAATTTGAAGGGCTTTAGGAAACAGCCCTTTTCTTTGATCAAAACAACTCTCCAGAGGCACTGAGTGTTTCCAGGATTTTCAGCCTGGAAGGATACTGAAGGGGAGATGTCCTATTTCTGGCAAATGGGAGGATATTTTTGAACAAGTAGTAACCTCACATTCCATGGCATCGCTTGTCCTCAGGGAATCCTAACGGGAATGGCCAGATGGAGGTAAAGGGAGGATGCAGCAAGACAAAAGGTGCTGCCCAGGGAAAGCTCAGGCATGGCATGGAGACTGGGGAAATCATGGAACCAGTGAGGCTGGAAAAGCTCTCCAGGATCATCCAGTCCCAGCTGTGCCCGATGCCCACCTTGTCCCCAGCCCAGAGCACTGAGTGCCACCTCCAGCCCTTCCTTGGACACCTCCAGGGATGGGCACTCCAAAGCTCCCTGGGCAGCCCCTGCCAAGGCCTGAGCACCCTTTCCATGGAGAGATTCCTGCTGCTGTCCAAGCTGAGCCTCCCCTGGCCCAGGCTGAGGCCGTTTCCCCTTGTCCTGTCCCTGTTCCCTGGCAGCAGAGCCCGACCCCCCCGGCTGCCCCCTCCTGTCAGGGAGTTGTGCAGAGCCACAAGGTCCCCCCTGAGCCTCCTTTGCTCCAGGCTGAGCCCCTTTCCCAGCTCCCTCAGCTGCTCCTCACAGGATTCACATTCCAGATCCTGAACAAGTTCTGGAGATCACTCCAAGATCTTTAGGAGCACCTGTGACCTCCTGGTGTTCCAGCCTGGCAAGGCAGAATCCCAGCATGGAATCCACCGAGGCATTCCCAAGGGAAAGCTCCCCTTTCCAAACAGGGCCATTTCAGGGGGAAGCAGGAGCACACTGGTTTCTGGAGGACATGCAGCAGCAGGCATTGAGGCACACGGCCCTCCTGCCCCCCTCAGCAAGCCAGGACAGCCCCAAAATTTACAGTTCAAATGCACTGCCGCTCTGCTGCCCGGATCCTCAACAGAAAACCTTTGGCTCAGAGGAAAGCTCCAAACAGGGCACTGGAGAGAAGAACCAGGTCTGGAGGCTGAGAACTGTGACAGAAAAAACAGGCCAGAGCAGGGCAGAGAATTAAGTTACCTTTATCTGCACCACACGAGCAGAAAACGAGGTTTGCTCCCATAATGTCCCTGTGGGATTGCTCGCTTTCCCCTGCATTACTATCGTGCACTTGACTCTGCCCTTCCCCAGCACCCTCGTGTCTCATCACCTTCCCACACCATCTCCCAGCTCCAAAACGCTCACTCCCATTGCAGCAGCTCTGCACCGCGTTCCTTTTTCGTCCGAGTGCCTCATTTGCCATTCCTGGTGCAGAGAGCACCATGGATTTCTCTTTCCTTTCCTTCCACCATCCTCCCAAAGGGTTTCTCCCCTCCTGCTCCCCCTGCAAGTCCCAGCCCCTGGCTATCCCACTGCTTCCAGGAGGCAGTGGAACCAACATCAGCCAAACAGAGCAGAAAGCTGAGCCCAGGCCAGGAGAAATGCTCAGGCTGGGAATGGGGCTGCAGGGAGCCAGAAGGACCCCAAGGGTTTAATGGGGCAGAAGAGGAAAGGAAAAAGGAAATAGCAGAGGGATCTTGCATCAGATTTGGTGGGATATTGGGAAGGAATTGTTCCCTGGGAGGGTGGGCAGGCCCTGGCACAGGGTGCCCAGAGAAGCTGGGGCTGCCCCTGGATCCCTGGCAGTGCCCAAGGCCAGGCTGGACATTGGGGCTTGGAGCAGCCTGGGACAGTGGGAGGTGTCCCTGCCATGGCAGGGGGGGCACTGGATGGGCTTTGAGGCCCTTTCCAACCCAAACCCTCCTGAAATTCCATGATAATGAAGCAAAACAAAACCACAACAAAAAGCAGAACGGGACAGCAGCGCATCACAAGGAGACAGGAACGGTGTTTGTTCCAATACAGCACACGTGGGTTTCCAGGGAAACAGTTCCCTTCCTCTGTCCCAAATATTTCACAGGAGTCAGAAAGAAACCTTGTTCACTTTGTGTAGAGCACTGCTGCAGCTCTCCCGTGCTCTGAGTCTGTTCCACACTCCCCAGGCTGCGCTGAGGAAATATTTACACCAAGGAATACACAGAAAGAGCTAAAAAGGGATGGAGAAAACGTGCCTGCCAAGGAGCAGAGTTATTTCCGTGGAGGAAACAGGAACTACTGGAGGGAGCTGAAATAATTCAGATCCAGTTTAATCCCAACAGGCCCAAAAAGTGTCGTTTGAAATTTAAGTGCATTTTAAAGATAACAATTCCTTCTTAAAGTCAAAAGCAGACACTAGCTCTCAGCAAAAATGCCAAGATCCCATTTATATCCCATATATATCCCATACATATCCCATATATTGAGGAGTGCAGGTGATTGGAAAGATCAGCCCAAGCCTGTGTTAAACACTGAACAATGGAATTAACTGGCACTGGAATTCTTGGAAAACACACTTTCCTTTAGTGAGTTTAAGGAAAAAAAACATTCCAGCCTGCCAAGTCAGGGAGAAAACAGCACAACTCTCAGCATTCTTTTATAAATCTAAATTCAGCCTGTTCTCCCAAACAGCAACAGCAGCCAGAGCTCAGTGGAGAACTCAGACCCAAGAAAAAGCAGCCAAACCCTGTGCGGGTCGTTGTTCATCCTGGGGGCTGCACTTCCACATCTCCTTTTGCAGCGGGGTTGGAAAATCCTTTATTTCCAGTGGAATTCCGTTTATATATGCCTGTTTCACCCACTAAGATTGACCTTATCTGACATGAAACACCTCTGCTCACCTAACAGAGCACTTCAGGCAGCTGTGATGCACAGGCAGGTTTTGGAAAAGCACTTTCACTGTGTCCCTGTGAGACAGTTTCCCTCCAGGAATGGGCACTCCTGGGATTCTCCACTACGGAACACTAGGAAGAGGAATCCACCTCCTCCAGCTAAGGGAACTGTGACATTCTGCTTGCTTGGACCCACTTTGTAGTGCCAGGACATGGGGAATGGCTTCCCAGTGCCAGAGGGCAGGGATGGATGGGATATTGGGAAGGAATTGTTCCCTGGGAGGGTGGGCAGGCCCTGGCACAGGGTGCCCAGAGAAGCTGTGGCTGCCCCTGGATCCCTGGCAGTGCCCAAGGCCAGGCTGGACACTGGGGCTTGGAGCAGCCTGGGACAGTGGGAGGTGTCCCTGCCATGGCAGGGGTGGCACTGGGTGGGCTTTGAGGGCCCTTCCAACCCAAACCATTCCATGATTTTCCCCCCTCTATTCCAAGAATAAAATTACCAGGTCTTTAACAATCTGTAGCCCTGGTGTCCTTTAGGTGCAGTGGTTCTAAATGGGTGGTAAAAGCAACACTAAGATTTGAATTCCCATGGTTTTTCCCTCTCCAGCGTGTGATTCCAGCAGCTGGCAGCACTCCCATCACAGCACCACTGAGGCTGGAAAAACCCTCTAAGATCGAGTCCCCCCATCAGCCCAGCACCACCACGTTCACCAAATGTCCCAAGTGCCACATCCAGGCCTTCCCTGGACACCTCCAGGGATATGGGGACTCCAGCACCTCCCTGAGCAGCCCCTTCCAATGGACAAGTTTTTCCTATATCCAATCTAAGTCTCCCCTGGCACAGTTTGAGGCCAACATCACAAGGTGCTCATCCATCCCAGCACTTCCTTCCTCCCAAACTGCACCTCTTGCACGAGACCTCAGGAATACACCACTTTCCACCTGCCACTTTCATGGATCTGCCTTTTTTTTTGGGCAGCCATCCCAAAAAGCTGCTGTATGTGGTGCTATTCTCTCCAAATCCTCCTCGGACAATTTGCCTTCCTGCTCAAGGAATTAAATCTTAACAGTTCCTCTCTGTGCTGGTTAATAAATCTGCGTGCTGCTTTCAGGTTTTTTTGTTTTCCAGTAGAGAGACAAGGCTGTTCTATTTATAAAGGTCACGTAAATTGTGTGCAGTCTGTGGAGCCTTAACACCTCGGTGTTATTAAAACAGAATATTTCATTTCACCAGCCCCCTTTCAGAGAGAAAAAAGAAATTCTCCCAATAATGTCTTTTCTCCCCCCCCACCTTCTGAGTTAAGGTCTGTGCACACGGAGGAGAATGCAAGTGCTTGTTTGTTCTTCACTTGAATTATAACAACTATTATTTTTTAAACACTCTATAACACTTTTACAGGTTGTTTGGATAAGCCACAGCCATAAATCCTGCTCAGCTGTCATGCCAGGAAAAAGCCTGGCATTATCTTGTAGGCAGGGAGGAAAGCTGCCAGGAACAGCACAGGGGGTTGGGGCTGAGGGGGGGGTGAAACAAGGTTTAAGAGGCTTAACCTGGACAAAAACATTGCCTTCAGACATATCCCTGCCATCTTCCCGTACTGGAATGGTGTCCTGAGGGACTGATACCTCCACATGAATTTCACATGAGGTCACACAAGGATTCAAGAGCTGCCAGTGCTCAAACCTTCCTCAGTTCCGTGAGAAGCAGCAGACTGGTTTAATCTTTGTCCACTGAACAGCAGTCACAAATAAACAGGTTTTGTGGTCAGAGTGGTGATTATGGCCCAGAGAAGGGGGGCAGAGACAGCTCAAATCCCAGGTACAGCACCTGTGGAGCTCTGGCACTGCACAAAACCCATCCAGGGCCCTGAGGAACACAGCACAACAAGGAGCACACACAGAAATCCCATCCAGGCCCAGCAAAGTGGGGCAGACAGCTTAAATCCCAGGTACAGCACCTGCAGAGCTGCTGGCACTGCACAAAGCCCATCCAGGGCCCTGAGGAACACAGCACAACAAGGAGCACACACAGAAATCCCATCCAGGCCCAGCAAAGTGGGGCAGACAGCTTAAATCCCAGGTACAGCACCTGCAGAGCTGCTGGCACTGCACAAAACCCATCCAGGGCCCTGAGGAACACAGCACAACAAGGAGCACACACAGAAATCCCATCCAGGCCCAGCAAAGTGGGGCAGACAGCTTAAATCCCAGGTACAGNAACAGGGCAAACCAAGGAGCAAACACTGAAACCCCATCCAGGCACAGCAGAGTGGGGCAGAGACAGCTCAAATCCCAGGTACAGCACCTGTGGAGCTGCTGGCACTGCACAAAGCCCGTCCAGAGCCCCAAGAACACAGCAAACCAAGGAGCAAACTAAGGAGCAAACAAGGAAATCCCATCCAGGCACAGCAGAGTGGGGCAGAGACAGCTCAAATCCCAGGTACAGCACCTGTGGAGCTGCTGGCACTGCACAAAGCCCATCCAGGGCCCTGAGGAACACAGCAAACCAAGGAGCAAACAGAAATCCCATCGAAGCCCACCCCAACCCCAGCATTCCCCCCTGAACGCCGTGCCTTGCCCTGAACCCACAGCCCAGGAGCTGTTCCTCAGCTGGACCTGAGCAGGAACCTGAATTCCTGATGGCATTTTGTGTTTGATGATCCCCACTGAGGGCTGGTGGCTGGCTGAGAGCTGAGGGCTGTCCTGTGCCACCGAGCCAACGTCAGAGGGCACAGGTACAGCCAAAACCAGCTGGGCGAGGGATTTCCCCAGTTTGGTATCGTATCCTCCCCCAGAGCAGCTCAGGGAAGGCTGTAAAGGCAAAATTACTCCCTGCAGGTGCTCTAATTCCATTTTTCTGGACAGATATGCCCAGGACTCCCAGCTCGAATCTCAGCAGAAACCCCAAGTGAGCAGCTCTGTCCTCCAACAATCAAGCTGGGCTCCACAAAGCCTTTAGATTAACAAAAGAAAAACAAAACAAAACACCACAGAAAGTTTCTAACCTGAATTGTAACTATTCAAAACTCTTCACATCATTAGCACGCCTCTAACAGACATCAACCCAATTTTGAAGCCTGCTGTGTGATTTCCTCTCGGGTTAATAGGAAAAGAAAGCCTTAAATCAACCTGTCATTAACTTATATCTGCATTAACGTTTGTTCTTTAGGTGGAAATTCAGGGAAAGCTTTTCTGCTTGAGAAAATCAGTGTCCCTTAAATGCGGACACTGGAATTTGAAGTGTCCTGTTTTTGTTAAAGACTGTGCCTTGCCATTTAATCAGGAATGAAAAGTCATTTCTAATCACCAAGTGCCTGTGCTTATGAAGCAATTATAGTTAAGGCGTTCTCTGGGACAGAAAAACTCCTCAGCACTGAAAGGCAGCCAGATCAGAGCCTGCAGTGATGGGCAGAGCAAACCTTGTGCTGACCCCAGATCTCTCCTCCTCAGCTCCAACACGGGGTGCCCCCAACTCCCCGACTTGTTGTAAATTAGGAGGCTAAAATATACAAACAGCGTAAGTATGTCTGAGGAGGGAAAAATAAAGGAATAAATGAACTTCCTGCTGCTCTCTGGCCACCCCCGAGGCTGCAAGCAGCACTTCAAGCAGGCTGATGAAATCCTCGCCGTCAAAGGCAGCAGAGGAGTGTTGTGATCTGCACACCCCCTCTCCTAATCTGTTCTGGCAAGGCGATTACAGGAGCTGCTTCCTTTAAAAAAAGTCAAATTTATGCACACACAAATAAAGGGCTAACTGTACAATCAGTCCCAACAGCAGTGCCAGGAAAAGAGCCTGCTGCAGGGGAAAATGGGATGCAAAAAGCAGCGTGGAAGGGAAGATGCTGGTTTTTCAGCTCCTGCTTCTTATATGGATCAATAAGAAAAAGTGGACACAGAATTCCAGACTGGTTTGGGTTGGAAAGAACCTTAAATCCCACCCAGGGCCACCCCTGCCATGGCAGGGACACCTCCCACTGTCCCAGGCTGCTCCAAGCCCCAGTGTCCAGCCTGGCCTTGGGCACTGCCAGGGATCCAGGGGCAGCCACAGCTTCTCTGGGCACCCTGTGCCAGGGCCTGCCCACCCTCCCAGGGAACAATTCCTTCCCAATATCCCATCCGTCCCTGCCCTCTGGCACTGGGAAGCCATTCCCTGTGTCCTGTCCCTCCAGCCCTTATAAAGAGTCTCTCTCCATGTTTCCTGTAGCTCCTTCAGGCCCTGGAAGGCCACAGTGAGCTCACCCCAGAGCTTCTCCTCTCCAGGCTGAACAATCCCAACTCTCCCAGCCTTTCCTCCCAGCAGAGCTGCTCCATCCCTCTGATCATCCTGGAGCCTCCTCTGGGCTCTCTCCAGCAGCTCCAGGTGCTCCCTGTGCTGGGCCCCGGGGCTGGGGCAGCTCTGCAGGTGGGCTCTCACCTGAGCACAGGGGCACAGGGGCAGAATCCCCCCTCCCCTGCTGCCCACGCTGGGGCTCAGCCCAGGGCACGGGGGGGTTCTGGGTCCCAGCTCTCACCCACAGCACCCCCAGCTCCTTCTCCAGGGCTGCTCCAGCTGCTCATCCCCTGGACTGATCCCAGGGGTTGCCCTGACCCTGGGGCAGCACCAGCACCTGGCCTGGTTAAACCCCCTGAGATTCCTGAGGGCCCACGTGGGGAAGGCTTTGGGGGTTTAGGGTTCTGCCTGTGCACACAGGGCTCAGGAAGGACTGAGGAGGGGACGAGGCTGGAGACGGGGACTCTGTGCCCAGCACTCCCCTTTCCCATGTCCAGCTGGGACAGAGGTCCCTCCCTGCCGCTCCCAATCACTCCTCTTGCGGGAAACAGAAGCCACCAACAGCCAAGACGTTTGCAGACAGCCCAAAAAGCGGTTTTGAGCGTGTGAGGGGGAGGGTCAAAAGCAGAAATGTGTTTATTTGGCACCTAAATATAGCCCAGTTAACTCAGCAAACACTTTCTCCCTACTACATTGCTATTTTGCCTGCGTGCAGAGGCTGCGAGGAGCCAGCTGCAGCATCACCAGCTGATTACATTCTCTGATGAGGAATTTGCTTTTGTTCCCCGGCAGAAATTTCTGCCACTACGTGCCCGTGACCACCCTCCTGAGTCCTGGGTATAAAAATGCAGTTTTCTGCTAGAGCCCCAGCAGAAAGAAGGAGCTTTTCACCTCAGCCTGACACAAAGGAGCTGAGCTCAGCTGTGCCTGGCAGGGAACCGAGCCCCCGATAATCAAACAGGACACATCAGGTGGCTGCTCTGCCAGGCTGGCCACAGGCTGATTAATTATTTCATTCCACACCAGGTTTATTAAGTTCTCCCATTCCACACCAGGTTAATTAATTCTTTCGTTCCACACCACCCAGCTGCTGCTAAAAGGGAGGATTCTCAACCAGCTGCATTCAGAGAGGAGGCTGCTGCTCAGAAGAGCCTTCATGGACAGTAACCAAAAATAAGATTGGGCATTTTGAGATTCTTGTTTAAAAAGCATTATAACCCTTCAGGGTATTTGCACGGGGTTTTTTATCTCTCTGTTACTTTTTTATTATAATAGGACTGCACACCTGGACACCTGTAGCATGTAGAGGAAAACTGCTTTCATTATGAAAATTAGAATAGAATCACAGAATACCAGGATGGTGTGGGTGGGAAGGGACCTTAAAGCCCACCCAGCGCCACCCCTGCCATGGGCAGGGACACCTTCCACTGTCCCAGGCTGCTCCAAGCCCCAGTGCCCAGCCTGGCCTTGGGCACTGCCAGGGATCCAGGGGCAGCCACAGCTTCTCTGGGCACCCTGTGCCAGGGCCTGCCCACTCCTAAAGTACAGAATTGATTCATAATTTCTAATCCAAACCCACCCCCATCAGCTCAAGGCCATTCCCTGTGTCCTGTCCCTCCATCCCTTGTCCAGCTCTCTCGGACCCCTTTAGGCCCTGGAAGGGGCTCTAAGGTCCACCCAGAGCCTTCTTTTTCAGGCTGAACCCCCCAACTCTCCCAGCCTTTCCTCCCATGAGAGGTTTTAAGTGATCCATGACCGATTATTTTTTCCAGAGTCACTTAAATCCAACCTTGCCTGAAGTTTTACCATGCAGGCAGATCCCTGTCAGTGCAGCATCTGATTTACCCTTCACACGAGTCCACAAAGACAATTGATTTAACTTTTCAGAAGCCCTCCCTGCACAACAAATACTCTTTAAAAAGCACAGGCCACAGGCAGAAGGAGAGATTTTGACTCTTAAAAAGACCAAAACACCAAAACACACATCTACAGTTCTTCTGCAGTGCTTTCACGCTAATTTGCTGAGGTGGCTGCCTTTTATCCTCGGTGTTTGTACTGCAGCAAAGTGCACTTGAGTCGACAAAGCAATCCCAGAGAAAATGGTGTCAGGGCACTGAGAGGCTGTGGCTGAGCAAGCTCAGGATCCCCAGCCCAAACAGATTTAAAAAAAACAGCTTTTAGCTCTTCTGAAAAGACCGAGCACAAGACAGGTTTAAAACGAGCAGACAGTGGTGGAAGGAAACACAAAACAACTGTTGAGCAGCGAGAGGTGTGCCAGCGGTGGGCCTGAAGCATCAGCGAGGGGTGCTCAGGGTCTGCATCTGCAGTCCTGCCCTGCCTGCCCCTTGCTGTGCCCAGGATTTGATGTCACCTGCTGGCTGCAGGCACTTGGAATTTAGGGTGGGATGGTCCCTCTCATCATTTTCCGCGTGGGAAGTCACGCAGAGAGAGCCGAGGCAGCTCTAAAGGAGCCACAGAGCACACAGCCTGACAGCCAGGCAGCTTTTTTGTGCATCCTGTTCTTCAGAGGAACTGATAAAAATTCCATTAAGAAGCTTGGAATGAGCATGGAATATTATCTCCCCATGATAGACCATTTCTTCAGTATGAGCAACAACACAAAACATTTCAGCTGCTGACCAAGGAAATCAGGATAGGTAATGGAGCTGAAGGCTTCCCAGGAAGCACCTCAGCCTCAGAAGGCTCCTCCAGCATATATTAAACCTCCAAATCCCTGTGAAGATCCCATTCTGGGTACATTACACAAGCATCCAGATTTTCCAAGTGAACCTGAGCTCCTGCTTTGCTCCAGTGCCCAAGGCAGCTGTCCCAAGTCCCCCTTCCCAACCCTGCACCCTGCCAGCACAACTTCACTAAGCTTTACCTTTTGTTTGCTACATATTCGTGTGTTTTCCATCAGTTTAACAACTCTGCCACAACACTCTGAATATTGCTCTGCTGTGTTTATTAAGCAGAAGCCTTCTTCAAAGCCCTGCAGCAAAAATTTTTGTGCCCAGCGAGCTTAAACAAATAATGTGACTCAATTTTGTAACACTTGCCCATCACAGACCACAGCAAGAACCTTTTGTGGTGGAAAACATTGAAAAAACAAGGGGAAATAGATTAAACCTGCTATTGAAAAAGTTCTTTATAGCTCACAGATGGAATTTCAGTCAGAACAAGGAGAGCATGAAGAGCCACTGTGCTCCAGAGGTGCCAGGTGAGTGACATGGACTCACACCCCTGGCTCTGCCCAGTTTCCAGCTGGTCTCCCACGTGTTTGTCCTCACCACGCTGATGGGGCAGCCTCAACCCCTGTGGAACCATCTCCCTTTATACCTGCAAACACCGGGATAGTGCTTAACCCAGATTTGTACATCCCAAGTGATGCTCTGAGCACCACGCTAATGTTTCCTATTCAACTTATTTTTGGCTTTCAAATTAAAAAAACATTTAAAAAAACTCCTAACACCTGTTTTGTCTGTGCAAGAGTAACGGCACAAACCCAAAGAGTCAAGATTTGATTGACGATCTCCCTTTTGGAGACTACCTAGATCACATTAACACCCATCCTTGCCCAAAGTCCCAAGGGGAAGAACTTTGGGGTTTACAAGGGAAGGGATATTTTTTTCCTAGTCATGGACAAGACACAAAGCACCCGCCAGGGTGGTTGATGAGAAAATAACAGCGCTTGCAAAACAGAAGGTGAAGCGGGCAGAGGTCGGGTCTGTCACCTCAGAGAGCCCAGAGCTGTCACCTCAGAGAGCCCAAAGTCACTCTGCCAGTGCTGAATCCCAACAAACAGCAGTGGCACATGAGCCACTGTGCTCAGGGATCCCAGCCTGCCTGCTGCCTGCTGGAAACCCTCCTGCAGGCACGGCAACACAGCCAGCACACGAGTGGAGGGAGGTTAGAGGGATAGCTAGCGTTCCCTTGGGAATCCAGACTGCACTACAGCATCCACCCAGAACTGATCCAGGAAAAGGCCACAGGATCAGGCCAAGGCAGGCTGTGACTCTGAGATACCTGTCAGTCACTTGGAAAGCAGCAGAATGTCACCAGAACGTGTGAAAGCACAGCTGCCCCAGCTGTGTCCCTGCCCCGAGCAGGAGCAACACTTCAATCACAGTCCAACTTCCAAGCGGCTCTGGCTCCCTCCCGGCCGCGCCCTCAGACAAGGGAAGGTCAGGGAAAACCGGAGGATCTGCCTGCCTCGGGCTCTCCCAACGTGCTCGTTATCCCAGCATCCCAGTCCGAGTGCTTGGGCACAGTGCTAATGGAGAAAAGGCTTCCCCTCTCCACGCTTCGCTCCCCTCCAGTGCCTCGCAGAGCCGGACTTCCAGCGGGAGCACAGAAAGCAACCACGGCTCTGATGAGCAGGAGACATTCTCCCCTTTGTGCAGTCGCTGTCCAAACAGGATTTAAATGTGCAAGGAGGCGTGAGGAGAAACAATAGGTGTTACACACACCCCGTTAGTGTTTAAATACCTGCCAAGTTTGGATGCACAGCCCTGTTCCAGGGCTCAGGCATGAGCTGCGTATGGAGGCACATGCACACTCCCACGTTCCTAACGGATTTATCCCACTCTTTGTCTGGATCCTCCCCACCAGTGAGACCTGCCTGTTGTTTGATCCACAGGCAGGACTGTAACAAGGACAAGTGATGCTGAACACTAACACGGAGCCTCTGGAGCTGGGGCAGGGCACGGAGGTCCCCAGGATGTCACTGAGCCAGCGCAGGGCGTGCAGAGGGACCTTGTGGCAATACAGCTCCGAGTCACTGACACTGCAGGGACGCCTTCCCCTGCTCCCAGCAAGGGATTCCTCTGCTGCGGTAATTCCCACAAGGCGTAATCCAATCCCGGGATACAACAGCTTAAAGGTGTATCCATTACTGTCTCCACCCCGGTCCGTTTGGACCGGACTGTGAAGTTTAACATTGCTGTGACCAGCGACCCCAGTCCCTTAGGGATGTACCTGCTCCAGCTGGAGCCTTATCCACCAGCCACTCTCTCCAGAGGCTTGCCTGCTGCAGTGCATTTATCCACAGCCACACTCACTCTGAGGTGCTGCTGCTCCAGCACGGCCTTCTCTGGGAGCCACAGTCCCTGCAGGAGGGAACCTGCTCCAGGAGGGAACCTGCTCCAGCATGGATTTACCCACAGCCACAGTCCTTGCAGGAATGAACCTGCTCCAGGAGTGAACCTGCTCCACCATGGATTTACCCACAGCCACAGTCCCTGCAGGAATGAACCTGCTCCAGCATGGATTTACCCACAGCCACAGTCCCTGCAGAAGTGAATCTGCTCCAAGAATGAACCTGCTCCAGCATGGATTTACCCACAGCCACAGTCCTTGCAGGAATGAACCTGCTCCAGGAATGAACCTGCTCCAGCATGGATTTACCCACAGCCACAGTCCCTGCAGGAGTGAATCTGCTCCAGGAGTGAACCTGCTCCACCATGGATTTACCCACAGCCACAGTCCCTGCAGGAATGAACCTGCTCCAGCATGGATTTATCCACAGCCACAGTCCCTGCAGTAATAAACCTGCTGTGCCATGCGCTTATCCATGGTCTCACACACAGCCACTGATGCCTCAAGGTGTTCCTGCTCCAGCAGGGACCTCTCCTTGTGCCACAGTCCCTTTGGAGTACAGACACTTTGAGACGTTCCTGCTGGAGGTGTAACCCCAGCATCTTCCCTCGCTGACAGCCCTCGCCCCAGCTGGGATGGGGAGACAATCAGAAGGGTGACAGGGAAAAACTCGTGGGTTGATATAAAGGCAGGTCAACAGGTAAAGCAAAAGCCACAAGGAATTCATTCCGTGTTTTCCATGGGCTGGTGGGTGTTCAGCCATTCCCATCCTGTACAACAGTGACTTGGGAAGACAAATGCCGTTACTCCAAACATTTCCTGCTCCATCCATCCTCCTTCCCCAGCTTTACCTGCTGAGCACGACTCCATATGGTTTGGGACACTCCTTGGGCAGTTGGGATCAGCTGTCCTGGCTCTGTCCCCTCCCAATTTCTTGTGTACCCCCTGCCTGCTCGATGGTGGGGCAGGTGAGGAGCAGAGAAGGCCTCGGCACACCAGAAAAGCTGGACTGGCAGGAAAATCCAGACTCCTGTGGTATCTTGTGCTCCAGTCACTGGAGGTTCTCTGCCTCCGGATGTACACGGGAAACAAAGCGGTTTTTAGGGAGATGTAAAGTCTGGACCCCACTGGATGGCACAGCTGTGTAGGAGGAGGAGCTTTGGGGTCGTGAGGGAAGAGAGTAAGCAGCAGCCACGGGAAGAGAGAAAATTCTTGGGCAGAACGAAGAGCAGGAACAAGACACCCAGAGAAGTTACCAAGGGCTCAGAAGCAAAGGGAGACGAGGATGGTGCTCCACACCACAGAACACAGGAGCCGCTAAAGAACGTTCATCTCCTCCAGCTGACCATGTCCACCCTCAAGCTTCACATAACCCCTACCTTTACTAACTTAGGAAATCCTGCAATTTCAAGGCAGAGAGCTGGAGGCTAACTCTGTATTTCCAGGGTGCCTGATCTTCCATTTCACCTGAAGGAATTTCTCAGGAGTTTAAGAGGCTGATTTTGAAAGCAGCTCCACAGCTGAAGGCAGGTATCATTTCCAAGGAGCCTTAAGGTGTAGCTGAGTGGCACTATTTGCATCCCATTTGCTTTATCTACACGTTCCTGAAGGGCTTGGCCACTGCCCTGATGTGCTGCAGGCAGTCCTAGGGCCATTGATTTCCTCTATTCACCAGAAATGTCACCCGCCAAGAAGGCTATTTTCCTCGTTTAGCCTGTGCACTCCAAGAGCAGTAATGAATTCCCCTCACAAATGACACCAAATAGGCAGTTCAAATCCTAAGGAGCACTGACACATCCCAGGGACCCCCTTACCCAGGGGCAGGGAACAATGGCTCTCCATTTCCATCACACCCCTGTTATTTACTCCTTTGCTCCTGAATCCCAGTGATACTCTGTGGTCACAGAAACCAACATTTCCACGTCTGGATTTGAAGAGACCTTAAAAATCACCTCACTCATGGGCAGTGACGCCTTCCACTAGACCAGGAAGGGTTCCCACAGTCGTGCTGGTTCTGTAAAAAATCCCCTCTACTGCTCTGATATAAAAGCCTGACTGTTTTCCCTCCGAATAAAGGTGTATTTGCATGAATGCAATACTCCCCTACGTATGCTAAGTTCGTAAGTGCACATACTGGTCGTTATATTATATTTCTCTTCACATTCAGCACAAAGTATGTGTGCATTTACAAGACTCCAAGTTAATTCTCCATCAACCCTGGCAGCTCCATTATGATTTCTCGTCTTTGTTCACGTCACCCACTGCCACCACCTCACAGAACGTTAAATAAGTGGACGAAACGAGCTGGCCTGGGCTGGGCAGGTTCCAAATCCGCATCACGCCCAAGTCACAGAGCTGCTGTGCAGCTTTCCTGACACAGCTGGGGTGTTTGACAGGAAACACCTCCAATAAAGGTGCTCACAAAGTGGATCAAAGAAGGGAGTTTGGGGAAGAGAAGCTCCAGGCAGGAAGTGTTGCAGCCTGACAAGGAGCTTTTGTTCACTGATACCCTACTTCAAGTTTGCTCTTAATGAACAAGCCCCGAACACAGCCCGAAGACCCCAGACTTCTGAAAGTCTGACAGCCCATTTTCCACTCAGAAAGCAGGCACGGGTGCCGAAGTTTGGCTCTCTCTGCTCAGGCTCTGGTTTCCAAGGAAACCAGTGGCTGCAAGAGCCTTGCAAAACGCCAGTCCTGTGCTCCTGCTCGGAGCACGCTGTGCTGGAGCTTCCCCCGACACAAACCCTGCCAGGCAGGGGCTTCAGCACCATTTCCAAACCACCTGGATGCAATTCCAGGCGTTCGGGATGTCAGGATACACAGAACACACCCCACTGACTGCACACTTATACCAGACCATTTTCTGTAGATGCTGAGAGGAGAAAGGAATTGTTTTCATGATTTAGGCTCCAGTGTAGCAACAAATACTTTTGTATTTTCCTGTTCTCTCTGCCCTTTGCTTTAAAACAAAGACGGGCTACAGAAAACACGAATGTCAGGGACTTCTCTGCCTGCATGTACCCTCTAGAAATGGCAAAGCAGCAGATGAAAAACATTTCCAGAAATACTTATACCTCATTCTGATGCATATACAAGGATTTGGGCCCCGTGAAAAGCCAAAGCAAAGCCCAGTAGCAGAGGCAGCAGGACTATCACTGATAGCAGTAAATGAGTGGCATTTAACCCACCCCCATCTCCGGCTCAGTTCTCCCAGACCCCTTCCCTTAGGAAGATGTTTGTGTTCAGTAACTATTATCATCCTACAGCATCTATCTCAAGCAGGATAACCACAGAAACTGATATGCAACAACTCACTGTATGCTTTTTAACTCTCTAAAGAAACAAATTTTCTCCTTGACTCCTATTTTCCCTCTGGTGCTCAGCAAGCCCAGGATTCATGGGAGTCCCCTCTCCTTGTGGAGACAGCTGGCCAGGCTAAATTCTCTGCTACTACATCCATTTCTGCTCAGTTTCAGAACTCTGATCTGGCTTTTTTATCATTATTATTAATTCCAGACGTGTAAGACACATCCTGTGTTTAGGAACACGGGATGCTGAAGCTCAGGAATGCGTTCACAGAGCCTGGAGAGAAGGAATTGTTTCCCTGGCCTGGGGACCTCGTTTTGTGTTGAAGCACTTTAAAACTCTCCACCTACAGCATTCATCCAGCTAAGGATGAATGTAATACAGCTCAGAGGAGTACAGGTAATTATTCCAGTAGTACAGATAAAAGGAAGAAAGTTAATTCTGCAGAAAATGAAATTATGGAGCTGTGCTACAATTTAAAATAGCGTCTCTGTGTTAATTACCAGCTGTTAGTGTGCTCAGAGCTACTGTACTTGCTGAATAGTGTTGTTTTGCATATAACCACCACAAAAATGTCACTGTAGTTTCTGAACAGAACTACTTTGCTTTAAAACACAGTTTACTGACACCACACTGCTAAAATTAACATCCAGAAGCAGCAGAAAAACCCAGGGAAGTCTGTGTCGCTCGCGGAACAGAACCAAGGATAACTGACATTGCGGCAATGTTTTCTCTTGCAATTAAACTCATCTCAGCAAGAACCAGACTGAAAATGACAAAACAACTACTTGGCTTTAATGGCTTTGTTGGGAGATTTGGTTTTTACCTTCCTTTGAGTCAAACCCCACTGGAGTTTACACTCAGCATAAACCTCACCTGCCTGAACAAGCCAGTTGAGAGACGACCCAAAACACTGCTTCAAGAGAGAAAAATCGTACTTCTCTGCCTAACAACCTAACACCACACAGCCATCCCTCACTACTGCGAGTAACCCAAGCCTCAGAGGGTTGCTATGTATTACACAAGGAGCTGAGCTGTCACAGTGTCCCCTTGTCACTTCCCGAGGCATTAAAGGCGCTCGGAGCATGAGTCACACGAGTGCACAGAGGGGAGCCCCATCACCGCCACCACTGCCAAGCCAGACCTGTCAAAACACGGGAGAATCACGCTCGGCTGCCTTGCTCCAGCACTACCCTTCCTGTGTTCACAGTTCTGTCAGGGAGAGCAGCATCCCTTGCAGCAAAACCTCATCCCTGCGGAGCTCCAGGGATCCTCCCCCACCACTGGGGCCGCGCTGCTCCAGCACCGCTCAACACATTGCAATAAAATCCTGACCCCAAATCCTGACCCCTTAACATGCACCGAAAACCCCCACTGACGTTAATGGATTGTTGTCCATCGAGCGTCAGCTTAAACTACGTTCAGATGGATTTGGCATTAGAGCACATAAAAGCAACCACAGCATTTAACAGCTCTCAAAACAAACGATAAATGCATTTCAATTAATTGCTCACTGGACACATCAGAGTGGATGGACACCCAAAAAAATGAAGGCTGCACCACTACATCCATCCCTGCTGACTGCTCAGGGCACGATGCTTCACCAGAAAGCAGCAGGACTCAGGAGGCCACCAACATCCCAGCTCCTGCCCCACATTCCAGGAAACCACCCCTGCGGGAGCACCTCAGCCACCAGTTCCCAGTGGTTTCATCATGTACCAACCATCCCCCAAATTATTTTAGGAAGAGGAGAGCGTGGGGGTTGAGGGAAGAGGGGTTTGGGTTGTTTGGGGGCGGGTTTTAGATGAGTGGCTCCTGGGTACCGCAGCACACGTAGCATTAATAAACACCAGAAGAGCATTTCATGCCAACATCCTAAATACAAAGTGCTTTTCAAGGATTTCTGGGGGGTTTACGACTATTATGATCACTTAATTTACGCCTCTAGCCCCCAGAGGGATATGCACATTCGCCTTCAAAGAACCAATCTGGCCGTTGCAGGGATTTTGTTAAATCTCTTGTATGGATGTTGTACTTTCCCTAAGGCTATGCAACCAAGTATTTTATATTTCTTAAACCAGACCTCTTAAATACAACTCACAGGCTGCTCCTCCCCTCGCAAACGAATCTCTGGGATTTTGGCAGATTCCCCAAAAGTCTGCTAACTCCCAAAACCAAGTTATTTTTCGTTTTACTCAACATTTCTCACAAATGACACAGCACTTTGCTGTTGTCTCTGTTAACAACAGAGCTTGTACCACCTCAGCCGAGAGATCAGGCCCTTCACACTCACGAGCTCTGTGCTTTGTTCTATATTCTACTTCTACATTTCCTTTTTTCTCCCTTCTGGAAAAGAAAACACGCTGATTACACAGCCTTCCAAAACGGCAAACAGCTGTTGCCAATCCCTGAACAAAGCAGCCTGTTAAAATTAAAGTCCTGGGTATTTTCCCATGGCAAGTAGGAGGCAGGGAAAGGGAAGAGTTGCAGCTTGCTGGTTAAAAGGGCTTCTCTTTGCTTGGCTGCTCCGGACGGTTTTAACTGGGAAGGGAGCTGGTACAAACTCGGCCTCCCCGTATCCGCTTCGTACTGACAGGCTGCTGGCAGCCAGGATATACCCTGCGAGAGGTCAGAGGTGTGGAAAAACAAACACCAGCAGCAATTTGGGCAGGTGAAGAGGAGACAAAGATTTGTCACAGCATTTTTTCTGCCGCGGAAAACCAGGCAGCTTGCTCCTCAGTCTGTGCCCTCTAACTCAGTCACTTCTTGGAAGTTATTTCCTTTGGGAGGGGGAAGAAAAAATCCACTTATTTTAAATAACTGGCTTCTAGTTACTTGAACAGGGAGAGCGATAAAGATGCTAATGCCCAATTCCTCTCACTGGCCTCGCAACTCGGAAGAAAATGGCTGGATGTGTCCCTCCACAGACTTCAGCTCTCACATGAGCCCACAAAGTCCTGTTTCACTTTTAAAAACATTTTAGAGGCAAAACAAGCCCAACCCTGCAACAGCAACTAAAACTCTTATAGCTCTGAAAAAGCAATTTTATTTAACCATGTGCATCTTAAATGGGGGTGCTGTGTGTAAGGGAAGATCCTGCAGATTTATGGTATTTTTCCACACGAGGCAATTAAATTTACTTTCACACAATCACAAAATAGTTTGGGTTGGAAGGGACCTCAAAGCCCACCCAGTGCCACCCCTGCCATGGCAGGGACACCTTCCACTGTCCCAGGCTGCTCCCAGCCCCAGTGTCCAGCCTGGCCTTGGGCACTGCCAGGGATCCAGGGGCAGCCACAGCTTCTCTGGGCACCCTGTGCCAGGGCCTGCCCACCCTCCCAGGGAACAATTCCTTCCCAATATCCCATCCATCCCTGCCCTCTGGCACTGGGAAGCCATTCCCCTTGTCCAAAGCCCCGCTCCAGCTCTCTTGTAACTCAGTCAGAGTTCCACCACTCTCCAACCCAGAAATCTACATGGCATCACAGCAGCTTCCACCACCACAGACCCTCATGATATTCACTTCCAACACATTTTCTGCTACTATGGATCCCACCAATCTCCAGCCACCTCTGCCAGATCAGGAGGGCAGATCCAGCATCACCTAAATACAAAGAAAAACAAACCCCACAGGCTACTTTAGAATCATTTTGGTTGGAAAACTCCTCTAAAATCGAGTCCAACCATTCCCCCAGCACTGCCAAGGCCAGCACTAACCCCTCTCCCCAAGTGCCACATCCACCTGCCTTTTGAACACTTCTGACAAAACGAAAGGTTGGGTGCCATTACCTCAAGAGTCACTGATGTTTGGGGTGAACAGGGGGGAAAAAAGCCAACCTTTCTTTGCATATTTTGTTATTTCCAGGTTCTCTCCACCTTAACCCTCACCACCACCACTTCTCTTGACCACCAAACTCTTAGGGCTGACACAGAGCCCTCAACACTTCCCAGAGCCACGTACACTCCTGAAACCATTAACAAGGCACTCTTCCTGTAACCACAGACTGGCTTGGGTTGGAAGGGACTTTAAAACTATCTCATTCCAACCTCCTGCAATGGACAGGGACACCTCCCACCATCCCAGGCTGCTCCAAAGCCCTGGAATGTCCCACCTGAGCAATTACAACCTGCAGCCACAAGTTAGCTTCAATATTGGCAATAATACGAGTAGTATTAGCCACGGACAATCAATACGAAACGCTCCCTCAGAGCAGTGGCACGCGTTACACCCCACACCAGACTGCGGGGCGGCATTTACACAAGGAGCAATTAAAATTCCAGCTGGAAAACGTTAATCCAAGGCTCTGCCAGGCTTCCTGTGTATTTCTCTGCACACGGCAGAGGCTCCAGGCTCGCTCTGCTGAAACCTGTGGCGCTTGCCGGAGCTCTGGGAGCTCCATTGGCACTTCAAGGGCGCCGAGAGGGGCAGCGACACGGACAAGGAACCCAACATATTTGGGATTTTTACTTTCCCAGAGGAAAAGGAACACCGTGGGATGCCTCATCCCACCTTGGATGCTTACCACACCCGCCAGGGATTTCACAGACCGCCCGCCTGGCCTCAGCCACCCTGTCCCCCCTCTCCTGACAGAGCCCGGCGCGCACTTTTTGGGGTGTTTCATTCGTTTTGGGGGCCGTGGGGAGGCGCCGCCGCCGTTCCTCCCCGACATCCTTCAGAACGCGCGGCCAGACGCCTTAAAAGGACAAAATATCTGTGGCGGTGGGAATGGGGGGGCGGGAAGGGGAATGTGGGAATGGAAGAAGCGCGGCGGGAGAGAGCGGGA
>VWZT01015548.1:18311-33650 GCA_013397055.1 Pachycephala philippinensis | reverse complement strand
GCAATCATCACATTTAACTTTACTGGGGGGGTGGGGGGGGGCGGTACGCAGGTGCAGAGTCACAAGATTTTAGCAAGAACGATCAAGGCCTACCTAAGCTACTACAATTTTAGAAGCATTTTAACCCTATGCTATCAAGACCTGATACCATAGAATTAAATGTGGTCAGGATTTTGCCGTCCAGGTATGGTCTAATCTAAAAAATATTTGGAAAGTTTTAACCATGAATCAGGAGATGGTTGTTGAGTTTGTTGGCCAGTCCTGTTTTTAAAAGGTTCCACCGGAGGAAGAGGAGTCCAACTATTACAGTTCATAGATCTTTGATATTACAACACAAAAAGTCTGACCTCAATGGTAACAAAGGAAGTAACTTCAAAAGAGTAAAATGAGTCTTAAATCCAGCTGGAATATTCAGCGGTAGGAGATTTATGTCTTTCTTTTCTCTGGGTATTGCTAGATTTTTATTTCTATACAAAATTCACCATCTCTGGCTCCACAAATACAGGTTTTAGTGAAAGAGAAAGTGCAATTAAAAAGAGAACCATTTAAAATTACATACATAAACTGCACAAGTTCTAGAGTGTTTTTAAATTTCTCACTTTTAATTACGTTGAATTTAGTCCTTATATTAATCTCTAGAATTCACTGACCCAGGAATTGATGATTTTCAAAACCTGATAACCTGATAGAAAGGTAGGACATGTTTCCTATATATTTATAAGAAAATCCAGAGCTGTACTAAGTTTATGATAATTGAATTCTGATGCAATTATTTACCTGCTGCAGGCAAACGGGAACGTAGTATTGGGGACTTCTTCATGTCTGCATATAGAAGAGTTCCTGCAACTTCCTAAGTACCTGTTTAAAGATTCTGGTCTAGTCAATTCTGGGAAATCAATGAGTGCTTGAAGGTTTTTTTCCTAAATTCATGTAATAGCAACTATTAGATACCCTAACTCTGCTTTCTTTCAGCGTCTCTATTTTCAGGAGGGTGTTTTTGTTGTTTTTTTCCAGTTTAAAAACAAATCACTTTATTTTGATGGGAAACCTGTTGCTTTCTGTGTGTTAAAATAGTTTAATTATACTTGAAAGGAAAAGAAGTCAGTTACTTTCTGCACTGCTTCCATTTTATATGCTAAAGTGTATCTACATTAGATTTGTGCTGCAGTGAGATGTAAAAACAAGTGGACCAAAAGTAAGTTAATTGACTCAGAAAGCAGTAGCAGTTTTGCTACTGCAGTTGGGTGCACAGCAGGGACTAATTTAACCTATTACCTGCAGCTAAAGTAATCTGCACTGAACTCCAAAGTTGACAATCAGAGGAAAGGTACTGTAATTACATACTCTGTGTTAATTCAAACTCTTTATAGAATTTGTCATAGAAAGAGTGGCAAATTTTGAGACTATTCACTAAGGAGTTTGTATATTGAAAGATGAAATGTTTTCATATTAATGAAAGATTAAATGTTTTCATATGTTTCCAATTAAAAAAAAAAATATTTGGAGCATGAAGGAGAGTTAGAAGACGTTTCTCTGTAGTCTGTGACATTTAGAATGACCTGGAACATCTGGCTAATTATTGAAATATTTGTGAAAAGCAGCTGTCCATAACAGGAAGAACAAACAACTTCAAGGATATTTTAGTTCAAAAAGGTATTCAGACAAGAAAAAAAAATCTATATTCTGTTAGGATCCATGTAAATTTAAAAAAAAAAAAGTTGCAAATTTCACGTCCTGGTCATGGTAATAATGAGACATTTCATGCGTTAACACGTTGAAAGAAAAAAACAAGCATATATAAAGCATATCAAAAAAGCATATCTGTGTTGATTAACAAATTATTAGCAAAGATTAGACATGTTTTCTGAAGGATAAAAGTGAATACAAATCAACATGTCTTCCAATTTGTGTTTTACTAATTCTTCACGTCACTGCAACATCAATTATAGTTGTTATGCAATTGCATTACATACGGTAAAACAGGCTCTCAACTGGTTCACATCTGTTGACTGCAGGGGAATTACTGTGTTATGCCTCAGCAAAAGATATTCTGTAGGTTGTTTATCTTACGAATCAATGCAAAATATTAACTGAATCATTTTCTTATGCACTGGCTTCTTTATCCTATTTGTCAGTAGGATGATTCTCAAATACCAATTCATATCTCTCAGTTAGAAAATAATTGTGCTTTTCTGAAATACAAGAAAGGTTTCTGAAATAATTTGTTTTATCAACACAATTTTACATCTATTTAGATGTAAACTAGATGTTAACTTCCATTTCATGCCTAGTAAGTCTGCAGAACGAGATGATTTTATGCTAAAATGTTTGCTTTCCAAGTCTCTTTATCAGAATAATTAAAATACCAGTGTGATCATTTTCATTTTATAGTTTTTCATTGTGGAGGACCTCCTAGAATATCTCATTTTTTGGTAGTAGCAAATCAAACAACAACATAAAGTGAAGAGAATATTTTAGCAATAATAGTTCATTATCTTAAAATAATATAATTTTCTTAATCTTGTCCTCAGAGATGTAACTGAAAAATAGAAATAGCAAGTAATTAGTGTCCCAAACCTATGAAATTTTATAAATGACAGTTGAATCAATTTGTTTTATGTGGTACAATATAACTCTTAGTCTTTCTATATGCTACTGACAACATGAAGACAGAGATCACAAGTGCTTGGCCCATTAACAGTTGTGTCATCTCTGCTGCTGGACACAAAGCGTTGGTCAAGAATTCATGGTCCCAAAACAGGTTGGCTGCTTTGCCTCACATCTGCATGCCGTAATTAGGATCTTCAGACACACACTTATCACAGTAGACTGGCAGGAGGAAGAAAGAACCTTACTAGGCTATTAGAGAATTGCCTAATTGTAATAGAGAGCTATACTGGTGAACCTACTGCTTTTGAAAATCAATGAGAATGACAAGGCAATCTCAAGTGCTTTTTCAGTCCTCTGTATTTGAAAGTGTGTTAAGATCTGTCTGGCTTATGTTTCTGGTTTGCTCCAAACTGTTTTTTTCCAAAGGAAGTAAATGTCTGTGTACAATTTTCTGGAAAATATTATGCCTGCAGCACACAGCTTCCTATCTTTTGTGCATTTTTATTTATCATTCCAAAATTTTGGGACAGTTTTCCTCTGTAAAATGGAAGGTCAGACAAATTGGAGCTATTGGTGACACTTCTGATTGTAAATATTCTCTTCCTCCCTGTCTTTGCTTTTAAAGATTGCTCTATTCCAGACAGAAACTAGATGAAATTCATGGTCCCTTCAGAGACTGATCCTTTCTCAGAATGTCTTCTCTCTTGGAAAAGAATATCTTTTATGTACAAGTCAGGACACAAGTATACATGTATCTCTTCTCACTTCTTATGTATGATCATTAACTTTTCAATGACTCTTTTTTGTGACCTTTATTCCTGGGGATGTTTTCTCCTTTTTGCATGTAGCTGTCCTTACTCTGTTTTCATAATCAGTGAAATCAAATAAAAAAAAATTGTCCTCAGATCCCTAGGCAAAGGAAAATATCATCTCTGTTGTGAGTTCTTCCTCCAGCCGGAAGTAAAAATCACAAGTTCTGACTGAGGAATATTAAAAAATTCAGTTTCAGGCCAGGTGATTTTCTAGGACTTTTCTGAGTATGTCTTTGGCACCTATATTTTCTCACCCAGAGGAATTTTAGTCCAGCTTAACATCATTGGCCTCCTTGAGTTGTTCCTTATTTACAAAGATGCAAGATAGGCCTCTGTGGTCCACAACAATTTAACCATAATTTTTTTCCTGTTTCTTTTATAAACTATTTTACGGATGAAGCATAAGTGCTGCAAACTCCACAGTTTTATTTATGAACCTGATTGGCATACACAGCTGAGAGTTCTTTGGAAATGAAAATTCTAATTATTTCAATGAAATAATGAAAATTATTTCAAATTCACATTAGAACATTTTTAGACCAAAGAGGAAAAACAAAATCCTCAGGAAGGATTTTCTGCTTTTTATCAACAGGTTTACTTCTTCAATTCAGCCTCAAAGCTGCAAGCGGTCCATCACATAAAGTCTTAGTTTTCTGTTTAAATATACAAATATACGAGCATTTGGTTTAGTTGCATGACCTTTGAAATATTTTAATGTTGCAAAAGATACAATATTTTTTATCAAGGACACTAAATTATTGCTGTTGCAATATTGCTTTTTTCTCCTTTGTCTTTAGCTATGTTTTAATCTCTTAATTTGATTAATTGATGAGATGACAAGTAGACAAAGCAATGTGAGTTATCCTATGGATCCCTTTATTACTGCATCGGGCTCTGCCTTCACAAGGAGGGAAAGAAAAAAGCATGAAGGGGAAGTTAAACACATCTTGTGCTAATGTAATGATGAACAACAGTGATATAGTTCCACCGTGGCACTTCTGGCACGGGATAACAATACTAAGTAATGACACAGAGAATGACATGAACAAGCAAGAGTATAATGAAAGGAGCATGTAAAGAAGATAAGGGAAATGATCCTATAAATTCAAAATTAAGTTCCTTCTCAAATTTATGTAAAGGAAGAGCCCCATGGTGAATACTTGGCAGGGCATTAGCTTTTGCTATTCTCTTCCATCAAAAACTCTAAGGAGAGAGAAATTCACTCCTTTATGTTTTGAGGATTGATTCCAAGTCTTTACATTTATTCATTTATTTGTTTTCCAAGTCAAATCTTTCATTATACTCTTATACAGTAGCATAAGCTGCAGCAGGGAATTCTGGCTATTCAGTTTATTTTATTTTCACAGCATTAATAAGCAGTGCATTGAAGAACAGGACAGCTTCTTTTCTGCAGTCCAGATTCTTGCTGCTGTTAAGTGTAAATTGGCAGAAAGGCTGCCTGCATTTACTGGGAAAAAACAAACAAAGCTGATAGCATGTTCCAGCTCTGCAGCCTCATATTTGTATAGAATTTGTTCAACTATTACTTCCAATGGGAACTTGAATATCAGATCTATTTATACAGGGCTTTTCAGTAATGCATTGAAAAGGTATGAATTCTGAAGTTCACCATTTGCTTCATTTGCAGAGCTGCTTCAGTCCAAATAATTTCATTAAGACGTCTGATCCTCCTGTCCTCCTGCCCCAATTCCTCTGTGAGGTGTAATGTATGCTTGCAGAGGTAAACATTTCACATTCTATCAGCGAAGCTCCGTATCCCCTATTAGCACAGGAGACATAGAGCAGGGCCTTGTTAAGATGATTATCTGAGATCTACAGAATTTGCTTCAGTGGGTGATATAAACTAACAAAAGGGGAATTTTAGAAAATGCACAACTCTTCATATCTCATCTGAGAGACATACAACACAGAAATGATAATCCTTTGAACATAGATAAATTTCCTCTCTCTTCTGCGAAGGGCCCCTCAGCTGTAGAAGCAATGATGGTTTGTAGCTCTATGTTAATGGTGAGGAACAGAATAATTTGGGACAGAGCAGAATAAATCTAAAAGAATCACTGTTGGGTGGTTGGCTGATTTTTTGGGGGCACGGGACTTATTTGTTGTTGCTGCTGTTTTTTTTTGTTTTTGTTTGGGGTTTTTTTATCCCTTATAGCTGCATAGGGTGAGGTGAGAGCAATTGGAAGGGGAGGAAGGATTATTCAGTTGGTCTCATTAATGTTTTGTCTGTCACTACCAGGCAAAACACAGGTTTGCACTTTGTCCTCAATACTGTATTCAAACATTTTACCATCTGCTCATTCTACATGTACCTGAACAACTGCTTGCTTTCAGATTCCCATTGGTTTGTGCCTTGTGCAATATGTGGGGCTCCCAGAAGTAACTAGTTGGGTTCTCGAGTATGTAGAACATTTGCAAAAATGCCAGTATTACCAACTCTTTATGTAGTCCTGATGTTAGCAGAACATTCATTATTTGTTTAAGGCTCTTTTCAAAAGTATCTGTGGAAAGTCTGAAAGTGAACTTCTCTAGATACTACTTTCCACAGTCAACTTATTTGAGAACACTTATTCTGGAGATTTTCAACTGCGTGACTCTTCAAACAAACTCATGCTTTAGGATGTTTTGCCTGGGTATTGAACCTGCAGAAACACAATTCTTGAATTGCTCCAATCTTCCTGTTTTTCACTCCTGAGAGGTTGCTTTCATTGTGCCGTCATTCTCCATCAGTAAAATGTGGGCAATAGTCTTTCTCCACTTCCTACAAGCAAGATCAAGGAAAAATATTTAGTAATAAATTAATAATGAAAAATTATAGTAAAGCAGATTTTTTTTCCCCATACACAACTTCTTTTCACTAACTGCGCTGTATCTGACATAACTGCACAGAAAAGTTGTCAGTCTACCTCAGTAATTTAGAAAATCAGAATAATTTTGGATCCTATTTCTCTCACAAAATGTAGAATCTGTGTTCATATACATGAATGTCACATTTGGTGCTGGGCTGAGGATTTGCAACTGGCCATGCCAAACAAGGAGACATTGTAGGATGAAAAGTATAGAATTACAAAAGTAAGTTTTGCTTCATGCACATGAGGTGTCCTATTCATATTGGGATGCCCCAAATGTGATTTTACACAGGGTTCTTACTTCAAATGTTCAGATACAATGTGATTCGTCTAAGCTCTAACACCCATATTGCTCATTACTAACCACAGTAAAAGTTTGCAAAGCAACTGTGCTTTTGCACTGTTCCTGCAGCTTGTCTATTTATCCAGATGTCCCTGGGATCATTCTTGCAGTAGTGATGTATCTATGATGCCCGATCCTGCTGGTATGATATTAGAGGGGCTAGGATGCTAGTGTTACCTCAGGGGTATCCTTTGTCCATCATGGACAACTCTAAGCTTCCAAGAAGCAAAGTCCTTATTTCCAGGGCCACGCTACCTTTTAATTTTTTTTGCTTAAGCATGAACCATAAAAAACTCTCCTGCAAAATTTGACTAACTCATTACACTGCTGTATCCAATGTGAACTAATTTATATAAACAAAGTTAATAAATTTTCATAATATAAAGAGTGTTTGGGGGTATTATGGAAGAGAACTTCAATAATGCTCTACAAAATACATCTCTAACGAAAAAGCAGGAATTCACCTGCGTAGATTGACATCTTTTTGCTTGAGATTGTCCTTCACTTGTCACAGCTACAGCTACTGTATTTGTACCTGAAGAATATTTTTGCACCTTCCCCAAAAAACCCTGGAAAAGTCTGCATTCCTCACCTCTGTATGGCTTTGTACAAAATTAGAGTGATTTACACTAATATCTAATTCAAAACTCAAATACAAATGTGATGCATAGAGCTTATAGAAAACATATCATGAGATGATTTACACAAGCAGAAAGAGAAAATCTGTTAGAACACAGGGTAAAATTTACATCATTTGACACCAGTGTCTTGTTTGTGTCAGAATAAGCATTACAGCAAATCAGCATCCAGCACTTTCTGGATGAAGAACTTCAGCAACTGAATTGCTGCATAGCCACAAGGTGAGATGAAGTAATACAAAGTGCCTGAGCTAGGACTGAATAGAATTACAGAGTTGGTTAAATTAGACTTGAAAGCCTAGCTAGTGTCTGAAGTCTGGAAACACACCTGGAATCCATGGAAAACTATCCTTTTTAGCTTCCTGAAACAATCAATATCATGTTGGAATGCTAAGTCTACAAAAACGATACTTTCCAAATGAGGTAATATATCGAAAAGCATCCCTGTGAGATCTGTCCTGCATGGCTGTCTGTAGCAGAAGGTCCATGTAAGTGCATTGTTAAATATTTAAGTGTAGGGTGCCTTTTAACGCCCTCTTTGAAGACAGCAAAAGAGAGGCTATGGAGAGCAGTTGTACACTGAAAGCCGTAGCGTCCTTCTTCCTGAAAATACTTGAGATGATGAAAACACTTTAAAAATACACAAGCAAGGGTTAGAAAGACTTTCAGTCTGAAAGTCACATTCCCACCCTTGTCATGCAGCGGGGTATCAGGTTCACTGAACGTAGAACCTAAGGCAGTGCATAAAGATCACAGTAAAGTGTGCTTGGTTCATCCCAGGATTATTCTGCAGGCTCTTACCATATGTTTTCGTCTGGAAAATGTATTTGGATGTCTCTTCTGAATGTCATTAATTATAACCATGCATAGGAGGCATATTCTGATATGACTTAAGACAGCTAAGGGTTGAAAAGTAAATGACTTTTGATGGTGATCTCCAAATGATTGGGTAGCTGGTTTTATGCTGAAACCATGTGACACTTACAGACACCTCTGGATAACCACATTCAGGTGGGAGAGTGTTTCTTCAGGTTATTTCATTTACACAGCTTTTTGTATAATGGACTAGATTTTGCAGCTTGATGGACATAACAGATGCCTTCATTCATGTAATTAGGATAAAGACCATTAAATTGCTATTTGGCTAGACCTGAGGATGTGAAAAAAATGCCTAAACTGCTGTGTTCTTTACAACACAAAGTATGGAATCTATGTGACATGAAACTTTTCTAGACTTGATGGCTATATTTTTCACAGTGACGCTATTCATTTAGATGTCTTGCCAGTAATTTGAAAGGACACAAAACAAAATTACGTCTATATGTACACTACAGATATAGATATACATGTATATATGAAACTACTGAAAGCAGCTGCTTACCAAAAAGCTTACAAAAGGCAACCATTTTAAATTCACAATTTAACACATAACTGAATGCAGTGGGAAGATTTCTTTTTATTGAAATAAAAGAAAGGCTCACGGCAGTTACAATTTTAAAGAATAAAGAAATAATCTAAGTTGAAAAGCAGCAGTACATTGCATACATATCAAGTCCAGATACAGGTAATCACAAAAGTAACACATAATTTGTAACACACAAATGTTCAAGCTGAAAAGGTCCTTTTAAAATTTATTTTACATTGTTAAATACTTCACAGCATTTGCAGAACACTGATTTTCTGCATCTGTGGGTAATCTGTCTCAAGAGAAACTTTAAAACAGGGTATTTGCTTGGTCAGACTTCTTTATTAATTCCATTGTTTTGCCAAAATCTCACAGGTGGTTAGAGCTGTTTCAAGTATTTTGACTTCTGGTACAACCAACAAGGGTTACAAAATGGACAATTTGACCATAGAGTTTGCCCTTCAGGCAATATCAGTGTCATTATCTGTATAATATTTTATGCGTTCAAAGGAAGGACAGATGGTTAAGTGCAGGGTTCCCTAGCCTTTCTTTGGCTGCCATCACGATGCATGGGAATTTATGATGTACCACAACAATGTCAGACAGAAGCACAGGAAAAAAAAGTATTTCTGCACAAAATATAAAACTCTAGATTTTAATTAATAGCTTTTTACCTATGTGAAAACTTTTGGAACCTTTTACAGTTGCGTGTGTGTGTGTGTGTCTGAGTGAGTGTGGAATGGACCAGCCTGAATTGCCTCAGTTTCTGCTATTTAAAATAGGGATTTTCCTTTAAAACCCATTGGGAGTTAGGATCTGTTAGTGACTGTGAAGTTATGAAACTATGCAAAAGAAAGACTGACCTGTTTTTTTACCTTTTTAAAAGAAAGTTGCAAATGCAAATTCAATAGTTTCACAGTTAGTTGGAATCACAGAAAAGTAGGGCTGAAAACAGCCATAAGAGATCACTTTGGATATCTGGACCACTTGTACGCATAATATTTTGCATTACTTTATTGATTTGATACTGAATGAGTTTGAAGAAGATAAAGCTTTTTGACACTCTAGGGTCTCTGGGTGCTCTTTTACAGCTTGGTCAGGGCCAGCTGACTGTTTTGATTGCATAAATGCAGTGTCCAGAATGTACACCACACTTTCCACTGGAATTTTCCGATGAGAAGTGTAGGAGCCCCTAATGGCGAAAGATTGGCAAATGCTGGCAATGTTTGATGTGTAGAAATTCAGTATGATCAACAATATTGCTGGCATGATGAAGAGAACCTGAAATCATTCAGAGCTAATTTAGAGAGGAAATCACTATAGGATGTTCCCAAACTGATATACCCAGTAGCCTACACTAGTGACAAATTAAAGAAGTCAGTTCAGAAAGAGAGCCAGTATACAATACCACTTTTAATTTCCCAATTACCTCCTCCCAAAGAAGGGAAGATTGAAAGAGACATAAAAATGAAGAGTACTGAAAATATGATCAGTGAAAAGTGCAAGGTTTTGCTGTTCACTACTTCTATTTTTTTTTTTTTTTAGTGTATGGCTGGAGTATTGCATTTAACCATGGCTTGGGCTCAGAAAGAGAGGCAGATATATCAACATGAGCCTGGGGCAGACAGAGATGAAGTAAGCTCTAAGCACAGGTCTTCAAAGGTGAAAAGCTAATGAATTAAAAACCGCTGCTCTTTCTGTCTTCCTGCTCTGACTTGTTAATTGCAGAGTTATGCATGATCTATACTTCAAGTGAAGCACGCAGAAGGAAAGTGAGTTGGTAAAGTAGGTGACGACAGTTGAAAATGACACTAAAAATAACCCAGTAGTTTTGCAATATATTATTTTCAAGTGCCTTGGGACATCATGTTATGTGAAAATTGCTGTGCTAATTGAAATTGCTATCTCTTTTCATAATAATTGACTTTATTAATCCCTTTTCTCCCAAGTGGTAGAAAATGAGGAGAAAGAAGAGAAGGCAGCACCCTCCCACTCTTTGCAGAACAAAAACCGGGAAAGATTTTGAGAGAACTCTCTGAGAATACTGTAGGAGAACATGAAATTGTGAAGAATTTATAGGCTGCATACACCCACATGATCTAGATTATTAAGATTATTTTTGATGCGTAAGAATTCAAATAGGATGAGTGGCTAAGTACAGCTCTAATGATAGAAGGGCATAATATCCATTAGGGCATCTTTTGGGACATGTTAAGATTTTATTACTGAGAGATGCCTCTGCCCAAATTAAGGTGCAAACAGGATCGTATACCGAAGTCAGAAGTAGGGATGTTATTTAATAGTAAATGTGAGGTAGAGAGATAGAAAGAAAAATAAAAAAGTGAGGAGTGAGAGTGGAAGAGGGGAGAGAGTCAGATTAAGCAGAAGAGAGTCATCATCCACAGATACAGCAGCATCCTGTTGGTCCCTCTTCAGCCTAGGCTTCTTAAGAGTGGGGATCCTCAAGTTGTTGAAAACTGTTCATTATTTATCTATTTTAGCAAACTAGGAATGCTCATTTTTTACACTGTTCTCCTTTTATTGGTTAAATGATTTCCTCACTTCTAATGCTACCTAGTCCCATATTCAGTCCTTTTCTTCTTTTGAGTTGGTGTTTTTTTTGTCAATCTGTGGTTGCAATCTTCCTTGGCCTGAACAATCTTTCACCCAGTCCAAGATGATTTCAGCACAGTTGCTGAGTTGGCTTGCCTCATGGCACATAAATTCTGTCATTATCAGTGACACATTCTTTTCCCCCAGCTTTGCTTTCCTCCACCTGTGCCTGAGATAATGGACAGTCGACCTTTATCTCAAGTTCCTGTCTTGGTGGCTTAATTTACAGTCCAAGTTTCAGTTAGCCAGAGAGGCATATTCAGGGTGGGGGGTTTTGGTGATCCCAGATGCCATCTGTCTCATAACTTGAGGGGATCTTTGACCAGTAATATGGGTATGAGAAGTTTCTTTACAGTCTACCACAGTGGTAATTTTTGTCTGGATGCGCACCCAGGATGTGCTAACCAAGGCCTTCCTTCCACCAGGCTTGGAGTTAGAACCAGTCTGTTCACTCTGTGCTTACCTCATGGCAAAATCCTTCTGTGGCCAAAACAGTGTTTGATAAAGGCATCTGTGATCTTTAAGACTTTACAGGGCAGTATTGTAATTTTCAAGGTGTTTTCTTTCTGAGGTTGAGTGTGGTTGATGTTTCTTACAAGAAAATCTTCTGTGATAGCTTTTGGGAAGGAGCAATAAAAATCAAAAAGGCCTGTGACTTAATTTGTAACCAGAGGCAGAATTGGGACAGAGACCTTACCCATATCTACGTTATAAATGTGTTGGTGGTTTGAGAAACAGACATGAGAGGAAGTTACATGGAAATATGCCTAAAATGGACAGTTCATTACAAAATGTAATGTTTTTGAAAGGCTGTAAGATGAGGTTGTTGGCATTTATCCATTTTTTGAAACAACACCCACAGCTGTCTTCATTTTATCTCCATCATTTTTCTTTCCCCTTCCCTTCTGCCCAATTTCCTTTTGTATTCTTTCTTCTCCGCCACTAAAACTTGCCAATTCAAATATTGTGGTCAGAGCTTGTTTGCTTGAAGAAAGGATCATATGTGCAAATATTTGCATGTTTTCTTTTAGATATTTCAGTGAAAAAACTGAGAATAAAGTCAACTCTCCATACCACTGAACTAATTCTATTTGAACTGAATAATGAAAGCTTCTAACTTCCTCTACAAACCTTATTTTTCTACATGTGAAACATCATGGCACATCCTGGCACAAGCATAGGTATTTATCTGTAGACAGGAAGCAGTATTTGTTTGTAAGACATAAAACATGAAGAAAGGGTCTAGTATTTGTTCTTCTATATAAATTTAAGTTATGTTGTGCTAACATATTTTTGTGATAGGTAAAACTTTAACAGTAGGTTAAGTGCTCATTTCACATGAAATGGCATGGACTTCTGTGATTATCATATTGGTTTCTGCATGCATGTATTTAAACTAAATCTCACAGTTTAAACTTTAATTTCTAATTTATTTTTGTGAGGGTTTTCAAGTTGCCATTACTTGATCTTTAGAAAACTAAAGTATATTTACAAGTAATTCTCTGTCCAATTCCCTGCCCTAAAAAAAAAAATCTGTTCTCTGAATATATGACAAAACATTATTTAAAAACATTTCAGGAGTTTTTGAAAGTCTAGTTCAGATTCTGGACAGCCATTCACCAGCTTTATGGTTCAGATACCTTCATTCATCAGAAAGCATGATGAGCCATTTAATACTCCATTTGGAAATATATTAGCAATTGCCTGGGTTGGTAATTAAATAATGATAATAATAAAGCATGATAATGTATTATCAGAGAAAGAGCTCCATAGGTGTGAAGAAAATAATTTTAGATTTCAAAGCCCTGGGACAATGCACATCCATTCTACTTCTGTTGTTTTCATTTAGAAGACAAGGGAGTAAAAACATGAGCAAATAAGGTGACCTCACACAATTAGGGCAGCAGTATATTAGCAAAAGATCAATTACAGTGTGAATTTATTGAGTAAATTTGGAGTAAATTTTGAACAATGCTAAATTGTTTGAAGTATCCCAAATAGTTATATCTGGAGAATCATCCAGATAAGCATGGAGGTCCTCTGGGCAATTAAATAAAATTAGATGGTTATGTCAAGACATATAGGATTCATGCTTTTTTTATTACAGAAAGACTGAAAGTATTTCGTCACCTGTATCCAGCTCAAATATATATCTGGTGATGCACTTTTAACTACCTTTTCAGTAACCTGATACTCCAGCAGTACAAGAAAAGAGAGATAGTTTTTAAATTCTTAATAAATGTGAGGTCTGGTGAGATCTTGCCTGACCTTGGATCATGCCTGATGATAAGTTGTATGATATCTTGGTTTGAGACAAATTATGAGGAAACATGCGAAATGAACAGGTCCTCTAATAGAAGGCAGGCTTCAGCAGCCGCTCCCCGACCAGGTTTGGAAAGAAATTCCTTGGAAGAAAGTGAAAAAATACTATTTATTTAACACGTAGGGTGCACGCAGGCACGAGAGGGAAGAAAAAAACCGAATCATGTTAAATAATAAAACCTCTTGCTGTGAAGAAAACCTGGGTAGATTTCGAGTCCTTTCTGTAGGTGTGGTTCTGCTTTCTCCAGAGCTGGGGTGCAGCATGGGCCCCTCCGGGCCGTGGTGTAGGGACTACCGGTGATGTTCTAGTGTTGCTGAACAGTTCCAGAAGAAAACAGAAGAAGCCACAGACCCAAGAAAACTCCTTGCTTCAGCTAACGAACAAGAAGCTAGCTAAAAAGCAAAAGAATGCACCTCTCTGCCCTGCTGCAGACCTGAGAGCTGGGGAGAGAAACTGAGGGAGTTATCTGTGTTTTGAACACAGGCTGCTGAAAGAATTCCACTGCCTTCCCCTCCCCTCCCTTACCTTGCTTTAAAGGCACAGAACTCATGTCTGGCATAAGGCAGATGATAGGGGATACAACATCATAAAGTCACCCCAAGACATTTGATAACTCTGAGATTGTTATGATCTGGTTGCAAAGAGGTTTGTAGTATGGGTTCTCAGCTCTCGCTTTCTAGTGATGCCTATTTACATCCTCTATTCTCTATAAGTGTTAAGGACTGAAAGTGGGGGAAGTAAGAATAGTTTTTGGAGTTCTGAAGAACAGATTTCCTACTTGACTTAAATTTACCCAAATTGACTTAGTGTTTTTACTTAAATTTCCTTAAATAATTAAGTCTACTTACATTTACTTAAATTAATATTGAAAAAATATGTGGCATAATGTGGCTGTACTATGTCTCTGAATATTGTGAATGGACAGGGCAGGAATGATAGGAATAATTTTCCATATATTTTGAAGCTTGGAAAATAAAAATAAGGCTGCTCCACAGGGAGCAGGGTTTATGGGCAATGAAAGAAACTTTACTGAGAAAATTAGAATCACCATCAGAGGAGACCCAAGTGTTTTGAGGTAAATTCAGCCATGAAATAAATGCTAGTGCAAATGATATTTACTTTAAACCTAACATCATTTCATACCCTTTGTCTGAGCTAGGATTAGAACTAGTCAGCTTTAGCCTTAGGACCTTATGCCTTGAACTTTTGCAGAGATAGATTGCTGCTTCATCCTTTCCAGCTGAGGACAATCAGTATTCAAAGGTATAAGGTTATTAATTTAGTCTACTTTTAAACATTTAACCTTGTTTCTTGGCGGCTTTTCCTTTATGAAGTGCATTAATCCTATAGACTTGTGCATTTACAGGGCTGCACATATGAAATACTGTGAAATGTCATGTCAAGTATTAAGTTATCATCATTACCATCATCATCATCATCATCATCATCATCTAGTTGCTAATAATAGATTTCCACAAAAGTGTTCATAACCTTTAAAGTATAATTCTGCTTAAACATTAAAGTTTGCTATTAAATTTCTTCACATTATTTTCTTCAAAAATTCAATAAAAAGTGATAGATGTATATAATACATTCTTCAGGAATTACAGAGTTAAAGCTTCAGAGAAGCTGAAGAAAAAAAAGCCAGCAGCTCTTAACAGGCCTTTGGTACTACTGTAGGAGAGCTGTAAATTTCCACTGATTAATGCTGTGAGATCATTTGGG
>VWZT01015548.1:0-15815 GCA_013397055.1 Pachycephala philippinensis | reverse complement strand
AAAAAAAAAAAAAAAAGATGCTGTATTCACAAAAGCATTTAAGAGCTTCCTACATTCCAGGTATCTCAAACTGAAAATAAACATGTTACTTTTTGAGAGTGTTTTTGCGAAATGCATTGTCTCACATGCACATACATACGTGTGTGTACATACTTTCCCCTCTCACTCACTTACACTTATGTCTCAGCATTGTAGCTGTTTTGTGCTTTTGGTCCCATGTGTGATATTTACAGTTGTGACAGTGATTAAAGTTTATCAAATGCCTCTGGTGGCTCGAATGGTCAGAAAGCAACAAGAGTGACTGATGCATTCCTTGGCCTCACCTTCTGGGGGGAAAAATCCACCTCCTGAAACCATTTCCAAACCTAAGACTTTCTAAGCTGTCAAAAGCTTACTTGGAAAACAAATCAAAAAGAGAAAGTGAAAACTAAAAAAAATTGAATACTTTTTTTGAAGAAGAAGAGAATGCAGCTTTGTAGGAGTTTATAAGCTGCCTGTTATATGAGAAACCCCCACATGATATGTCATTACACTGCATCTAGACAATTAAAGACAGTTATTTCAATCTACTGTTTGGCAAACCGTCTGTAAAACAAACTTAAAGGTTTAAGGATAAATATCACCTGATAAGTACACTAGCAAATACTGAATCTTCAATTGTGACTGACTGTTCTGTAAAACAGTTAACTGCAGGGGAAAATATATATTTCCCCAAACCTAAATGTTTCAGATCAGAATTCAAAATTGTCTCACTCCTAAGCCACAGTCAAATCTCGAATTACCCTGGTATCTGGTCATTTGAACATGATCCCAAATGTTGCATCTAGGTTGTTTTTGATCTCTTTGGTTTTTGCCCAGTGAACTAGCTTTTTATTCCTACAATTAAGAAGCTGAAACTGCAGAAATTTTGCTGCCCAGCACTTAAAAGCTAGCATCTGGTCTCTCCCTCAGAGTGCCTCCTATGCTGTATCAGTATTTGCTTTGACCCTGTATTTGTTCCCCTTCACTTTTTGACCTATTATAGTCCATGCCTATAGAAAGGGTTTGTCTTTAGCCTGATTTCAGCAATAGAGATCCTTAGGGAAATCAGATAAAAGAATGTTTGAGACTAATTTTAAAGCCCTGAGACTTTTAAAAGATGATTTAAATAAAAAATACTGTAATTTTAAGTCTGTTTATGCCTTGTGCAAAGTAGTAATTCATACCCTAGAAGAATGTGGACATTTTTCTTTAATGGCCAGGAAAACTATACTGCAAAAATTGTACTGTGAAAGACAAGAAAACCTAAGTCTTATGGAAAGATGTTTAAAACTGTGTACTTATAAGAATATTAAAACCAAACAGACAAAAGCTTCATTGCAAGAAACACTTGTAATTATGAGGCCGGTTGCAGTGAACACAGTAAAACATCTATGTGTATATGCATGAACAAACACACTTTAAGTAATTGTGGAAGAGATGAGACTAATTTCAGTGCAAATACCTGGAAATTAGGAAACGAAACCCTTTCATAATCCGAAACATGTCTCTTGGGCTAGATATCAGGTCAGTGGGGAACAGATAGAGAAAATCTTTGAAACGCAGAGGTTACATTGCCAGGAATGTAGACACTTAAGAATTATTACTGCAAATCAGGTGAGTTCCTAAATAAGTATAGTTGCTATAACTCAGAGCAACTAATGCCAAGTGCTTTAGCCGAGGTATATCTACTAAGGAAAGCTGTGCCTGAAGCATGAAGGCTGATCTTTCCATGTTTTTATTCTTACAAGGAGGGAGAAATTCTTTCTTATCATAATTTAATATCCAGATTTCTCCATGCCTCAGCTGATTAGAGGGTGGAGGAATGTTAAATAGAGTTTTCTCTAGCTGCAGTTTCTGATTACTGAAGAATGACCTCTATGTTTGTGTTCTGTCCTTGCTCCTTACCTGGCATACTGCCTTAGAAAAGGGCATACTGCCAGAAACTGCCTTAGAAAAGGGAATTTCTACTCCCTCAAAAAGGATGTTTAACATAGGACGGTAGCTGGAGTTTTAGAAGTGGTCTCAATACATTATCTGAGATAAGGTACCTTGGAAACCTTGGATCAGTTGTTTAGCTTGTCTGGGCCTCAGTATGTCAAAAACATATACTTTCTAAACTGAAGATAGTGTCATTGATACTTGGAAGAATATTATGAGACTCAGTTAACTAAATATTAAAGAATTTGCATAGTCATTTGTCACACAAACTAATTGACAATGAATGAATACATATTTGTACATGATACTGAGTACTCTATTCTGCCCTTGTGAGACCCCACCTGGAGTGCTTTGACCTGCTCTGGAGGCCCCAAGAAAAGGAGCATGTGGACATGCCTGAGCAAGAGGAAGCCAGAAAAATGATTGGAGGCTGGTGCACCTTGCCTATTAAGACGGGCTGTGAGAGTGGAGGATGTTCAGCCTGGAGAAGAGAAAGCTCTGGGGAGACCTCATTATGGTCTTCCAGTAATTAAAGGGAACTTTTAAAAAAGAGGGAGAATGACTTTTTACACAGGATAAGGGGGAACACTTTTAAACTGAACCAGGAGATGTATAGATTAGATTTAAGGAGAAGTTTCTTTACCCATAGGCTAGTGAGAAGCTNTAGTGTCATTGATACTTGGAAGAATATTATGAGACTCAGTTAACTAAATATTAAAGAATTTGCATAGTCATTTGTCACACAAACTAATTGACAATGAATGAATACATATTTGTACATGATACTGAGTACTCTATTCTGCCCTTGTGAGACCCCACCTGGAGTGCTTTGACCTGCTCTGGAGGCCCCAAGAAAAGGAGCATGTGGACATGCCTGAGCAAGAGGAAGCCAGAAAAATGATTGGAGGCTGGTGCACCTTGCCTATTAAGACGGGCTGTGAGAGTGGAGGATGTTCAGCCTGGAGAAGAGAAAGCTCTGGGGAGACCTCATTATGGTCTTCCAGTAATTAAAGGGAACTTTTAAAAAAGAGGGAGAATGACTTTTTACACAGGATAAGGGGGAACACTTTTAAACTGAACCAGGAGATGTATAGATTAGATTTAAGGAGAAGTTTCTTTACCCATAGGCTAGTGAGAAGCTGGAAGAGGTTACCCAGAGAAATTGTTAATGTGCCATCCCTGGAAGTCTCCAAGGCCAGATTGGATGGGGCTCTGAGCAACCTGGTCTAATGAGTGGCATCTGTGTCCATGGCAGGGGGTTTGGAACCAGATGATCTTTCAGGTTCCTTTCAACCCAAGTTGTTCTATGGTTCTATGATTTGTTTGCTAGGTGAAATTGCCACAGCAACAGAAAATTTTAGGGGAAAGATTTTGGTCAAAAAGGACACAAGAGTTGCATGACTACATGTATCTCTAAGATCTGTTTTTGTAGATAGAAAGGCGTATCAGCTTTTTGCCCAGTCAAACTCCTTCTCAGATCCATAGTGATAAATTATCTCAATTTTTCAGCCATTCATATACCAAGTTCCTGATGACCCATTAGACTTCAGCCAAACTAACTACAAACATCCTTCTGTATGAGGAATTAGGGTGAATATTTTACCTTCCCTGTCAATAGGGCAAAAAAGAAATGTTAGTACTGAGTAAAAAAAAGGGAAACCCAAATTACTTTTTCACTCTTAAATTAATATATAGATAGTTATTTCATATATCTGGAACATACATGACCATATATAAATTATATATATATATTAAAAACGATATAAAAACTGCATATAATTCATATGTATTACTATTTCAGAGAATACAATGTGAGGGTATTGGAGAGTGAAAGAACAGATAAAATCAGTAAGATTAAGAACTTCCGGATTTCTGGAAAAGCAGGGTATATGTACACGAAAAATTGAATAAATGGAAGATAAAAAGCAAATATTTCAATTCACACCACTGTGTATTATTCTGTTCTGCTGAAGAAATTGAAGGTTTATGAAGTGACAGATTCTCATTTCTGTCCATGCTGAGGCAGCCTTGCGAGGGGCCTGGACAAGATGGTGATTCTTTGGGAGTCCTTGATTGGTTTACTACCTGTCGCCCAGTTCTTCAGGTTTGTTGACATGGACATTTGATGGGCTGGTGGCTCCTGTAAAGGGCATGGGATTAGCTGACAGGGTATGTCATTAGGGCTTTCCCAGTGTGTCTGTAGGTGTGGAGAGCCTCTTTTACCACACAGCTTAACAGACAGGACCTCTGGACTCTTCAGGCAAGGGAGTTAAAGGCCGTGACTTTCTCTTGGTCAGCTTCATTTCTGTTCTGCTGAGCGTAAAATCAAAAAGGAGATGGTGGAAGACACAGGAACATTAGCTAATGGTATTTCCATATTCAACAGAATATCTGTTTGAACTGGTGAAATTAGAGGCTGAAATAAACTGGCATGGGAAAAGGGAGAAATCTTAAAAACCAGTTTTACGATCTTACTCTAAATATTCTTGGTTTCTTTAATGCTAGCTTTGAAAGAACATAGTTTAATATGTGTCCAATAAACAGCTAAATCAGAACTAAGCAGTGAAAAAACCTACTAGCTGATTTGATTGTACGTTTGTGTTGTGTGCCCGATTATTGTTTGGGACCTAAGCTTTTTCCAGGTATTTAGGCATAAACATGGAAGATAGGAAAGTAAAAAGGCTAAATAGTCAGAATACAGAACTTTAAGCATCAGATACAAATATACTGAGCAGTGCACAGTAAATGGAATCAGATCAGCTGCACTGACATTACAGAGACACTTTATGTCGGGTAATGTCCTATTGAAAGTACTAGACAAGAAAAGAGAGCTTTGAAGCAATCTCTTGAATCCAATTTGAAGGATATTGCTGTTGTGTCCACTGAATGACAAGTGCAAAGCTATCTCCTATAGGAGTCAAATGCACAAGTGGTGCAAATCCAAAACACATTTACAGCAAAAATTTGAGGGTTTTTGATGTTACTTGTTGATGATTAATGGACACATTTGGAAGACTGATTTAATTTAACTTTATGTTTCTTTGAGTTAAGTGAAGACACAGTAAAGAAGGATATTTGGAAGACATATTGGATTGTATTGTTTCTGAACTAGACATTTTTCTACCTTATGGTCAGTGTTGCTGATACTGCAATGTTGAAAATTTTTTAGTAACTATTTATTTAATAACTGCAGATATTATATTTTGTTTGCTAAAGCCATGAAACTAAAACTGTTTTCATAATACTGTATCTGTTAGAGAAGGAATAGGATTAAGTCTTTCAGAATTTTATCTATATCCCGGTTTTTATGAAATACAGTTTGACATCTTTCCCTGCAGGCAAACTAAAACACAAAGCAAACTAGAACCACAGTTGGTTTCTTTACACATGTATTGAAAAAGAACCCAAACTTATGTTCTTCTGTAAGTAGCTGCCTTCATGTGCAGGGTGGCTTAGTCTTATCAACACTGTAAAACTTTCTCAGTTAGATGGTATGTTGACCTAACTTATATGAAAACAAATACACAAAATATTTATCTAAAAACAAAGATGGGAAAAATGACTATTTAGCAACAGAAGACAGCAAATCTACCATTTGCCAGCAGTTAATTATACTTTTTAAGTAAGTGTGCTCTAATTACAATTCATTTTATCTATCTTTGTTCTGGCTTTGGGATTTCTATTATGGCTTTCAGTGCTAAGTCAAGAACCTTACCTTCAACTAGCTCTTGCTGACCCTTATTACGATCAGTTGAACTAAAGTTGCCAATTTATTGCCTGGGTCATGAAGAGTTGCATTAGAACTTAATGCATTTCACAGGGGGTAAGGATGGGAGAGATATCACAGCACTCTTCTTCAAATAATAGCCCCAAAAAAGCAATATTATGTATGTATATACTTCTTTATACCAGGATGGCTTGTCATCTCTGCACTAGAACAAGGTAAAGGTATTGGTTCTCTGCTTGCAATTATAGTTCATTCTGCCCATATTAAGAAACGGAAGAGGCAACTCATACACCAAATAGCAGAGCTCAGAACACAACCACGTGTATTGTAGATATTTTAAAATTTCTACATAGAAAAATTTCAGTCCTCCAAGAGGTGTGATTTCCTAGTGTGCATAGGAATGAAATGTAAATGTTTTCCCTATTCTAATTCAATGGTTCAGAGGAGTGAGAGAGCTGTATGTTACTATCAATTTTCATAGGAGACATCAGTAAGAAAAGGAGGCAAATTTCTGTCTTTGCTAACCAAGGCTATCTTGGGCCAATCCCTTCAATTGCTTTATATTACTAGCCTGTAAAGTTGGCTTAGAGCATTTAGGTGGTTCAAAAGATTGCTGTGACTTGTCTTAGTTTTGTTTTCCCAAAAAGATCCTATTTTGCTCTCTCTCTCTCTCTCTCTATATATATATATCTGTCTGCCATTTGTGCAATTTTAAGTAATTCTTCCAATAACACTTCAGTTTATCTGGATGTATTTTTTACTTTGAATGTATGCTGCTTGCATCTGTACTGAAGGCAATTTAGCTGTTGGATGGGTTTGCTGGTGTTCTATGATTTGGCTTTATTCATAACAGGTCCATGCTGAGAACATTGCTTAATATTAGTATTTGCCTGTTATTGTTCTTCTAAAAATGGAGCATGCCTTCTGCACTTACAGATGTAGCCACCAGATTTATATTGCCTAGGCAAGTAAATAGAACAGCTCTGCAGTGCTTTACCTTTCAGAGATGGGGTTTTCTGATTATTTTTATGTATCTAAACTTTTACTTTTGACCTACTGGTCATAAGGTCAGAATTCATGAGCAATTCCGACTAAGCTGTAGGTCTTTTATTGCATTTCATTTATCATCAACTGCAAAGTGCAGATACCATCAGCAAAGTCATATGTTCTGGCGTTCCAACCTACCTCTTATCATTACAAGTAATATTTCTAGAACAGAAGATTCATGGGAAAATGAAAAATTACCATAAGGACAATGATGTGAAGACATACCTTTGTTTAACTATAGTGTCCACTAAACAGAACTGATTAATTCACAGTACATTTGATATGTTCTTGAACATTCTGAAAAATATTGGCTGTTTTAATATAGGAATTAGGATTACCAGCAACTGGTGCTTTCTGAAAACTGATGAAATGCAGAAGGAGTGTTAACATGTTTTGTTTAACGATTGCCGCAGTCACCCTGTAAGCACCAGATAGCGTTTGGGCTCTGCGACAAAATATCCAGACCGCTGGAAGCCCAGCGACCAGTCAGTCTCCTCGGACTCGGAGCTTGAGTTCGCGTCCTTTGGCCAGCCCTGGTTAGGGGATGGTTCCCTTCTAGCGGGATATTCCAAGCAGAGGCGCTCTTCTCGGTTATCAGGCAAAGATACAGCAGGTGAGTTCTCCACAAGACCTTCATTAATGGAGTCTGGGAAGAACTCCGGAGAGCTCACTCAGGGAGATGGGTGTTAACTGGGGGTGGGGAAAGGGGAGGTGCACGCCACCAGCCAACGGGGGAGAATCAAGGAGAAGGGTCAGGGATAACAGAACCAATGGGGAGAGAACGGGGGAGGGAACAACATGCTAGAACCAATCAAGAACCAAACTAAACAAAATGTTCTACGGGGCGGGGGGGGGTCACAGCCTAGAACCCTCCCAGGGGGCATGGCTACACAGTAGTCTCGGCCCTCGGGTCCGCCTCAGCATCCGCCCCGGAGGCTGAGCTCCCCTGGGAGGAGGAGTCTAGGTCAATTTGGGGATTATGCCCCTCATCAAACGATAGTGTATGAAGGTGTCTCATAAATGGGGAAAACTGTCTCCTCATGATCTGCTATTATTGGCACTGGGATTTTGATTCAGTTTACACTGTAAAGGAATTTCCTGGGAATGGCAGGACAGAAGATGGCTGGAAATAATATGGCTACTCCACTCATTACATTTAAAATCCCTTTCCAGGCATTGCAGAGATCACTGTTTTTGTTTCATTCTCTTTGCCTTAATTGCACCTTTCATATTTCGTGTCAAGATGTCTTGATGTTTAAGCCAGATGAACTTGCAGCCATTACTTTCCCGCCCTATTTTTAATCTTTCTAAAAATGTTTCCCAGACCAAACTGTCAACTTCTTATGTTATGTATAAGTACTGTGCTCAGTTTAAGATTAAAACCACTTGTCTTTCCATTTGCTCTCCAGGACATGGTGAAACTATTTTAATGTTAGTCTTCTGTCTCTGTGATGGAAGTTTATATGACTTTTGAGGGCTTTTGCCTCCCTTCCCAGGACTATTGATAAATGTAAACTTTCCTTCACAATTTTTCTTTTTTTCTCCTTGGTGATGACCTTCCCATCATTTTGGTGAATCATTTTTATGTCACTGTGCATTGTATACATCCAGTTTGTTACCAGACATATCAATACTTGTCTTAATATTAGCTAACATACAAACAAATCTAAATCCATGAGATTGTCAAGGAGGAACTAAATAAGAGATATTTGAATGTCAGGTAATCAATAAACACTAGAGAGTGCTTTGCAGAATATTCAGAAAGATTTCCTGTCCATGTCAGACAACTGATATCTTTTCTTTGTGTAAAATGAGTAATATATTTCTAAGGAAGGTTGTTCTGCATCAAGGCAGAGTCAAGAGTTAAGAAATAGCACAATATTATAAAAGTTGATCTAAAATGAGTTTAAACCGGTTAGTAATCTTGCCGTGCATAGTCATAATTGCTTTATGTGAGTATTTATTTATTCTGTAATTGAACTAGTATCATGATATATCATGTAGTGCTTTTTTAAACAGTTTGGGTGCAAAATATTGTGGTATATTGGACTTATTGCTTAACTAATTATTTTTTCAGAGCAATTCCATCTATCTGTTCCCTTACATTTTTTAATGTTTCATCTGAATCATGTTTTAAAATAAGGTATGTTAAAAGATATACTTGTGTCTAGAAAATGGTTAATCTGATATCATGAATGAATATTCTATTTAGTACAGAATTCCTATGTCTATTTACTTTTACTAAATTAAGATTTCCTTTTCTTTTTTTCCCATTTTTTTTTTCTGGAATGAAAACAAAATTCAGTAGAAAAGCAATGAGTTTAATTCACTCTAGCTTGTCACTTTATGGTGTTAGGTTTTTTTTAAAGATCTTGGACAATTACTGAATATTTGCAAAAGTAGTTTCTTATTCCTAAATATTTATGACTTGTAGTAAAAACTTTTATTCTTTTTAGATTTTATATTTGGCATCAGCTATTTATTTTGTAGTTTTCTTCTTAAAAGCCTTGTGCTTTCCTTGTCAGAAGCTGAGACTACAGCAGCAAAACCAGCTATCTAAATATAACAGAAATAATTTATTTACAGTTTTTCTATCCATTTCTGTTGCACGAACTATATATTTACTAATTATGAAACATACATAGAAATTAAAATTATTTGTAAATGAAAAAGAGACAATGTAAAAACAAACCTGCTTCCTGATTAATTCAGTCCTTTCTGCTTTTATTACACATGTTCTAAAAGAGTATTTAATTTGAATTTAGATGCCTCGATGAGCAAGTTAAGACACAATTTAAGAAACTTTAGAGGAAAAGTAAACACACGCTAGATTTAGGGACAGTGTCAGCTGTAAGGAAAACATATATAGAATACAGAACACATACAGAGAGGTTTCATGCAAATGTCTTCCACAAGAGATTAAAAAGAATAGTTTTGGAAACACGTTTTAAAGAATTTGAAACATGTTTTGTTAAAATGTAAAAAATATCTGATATTAGAATTAGTTTTTCAAAGCTAGATTTTCCTAAATATATGTCTAAGAATTTTATTTCGTAGTTTAGATTTCAACAGCAGAATTATTATTAATTTATGGGAATAAAACCCCCATAAATATGGAACAGCCAGGCCATACTATACCTGAGAACCACATAATTTGCTAGATTAAGGTTACGCTTAATCCATCTGTATATACTTAAACAAAGTACTTCAAGTCGTCTAATTTAGATTGCACTTTTACTTTTGTACAGTAAATTGTCTCCACAGGAAACAAAGTGGAAAGCTTGAGATAGATAGAAACGTTGAATCATCTGTTGTTTGAGACAATAAGCTAGATCTTAATAAATTTCAAGCATAATAATGGGAATCAGAGATTTGTTATTTAATTAAAATTAAAGTTTCTTGAAATATGTGTTATGTGGCATTTTAAATACTATGTAAGCGTACTGCAAAGAATGTTCTTGTAAGAGCTGGGTGACTTTTATTTTTTAACATTCCGTTAGAAGTCATGCAAAATAAAAAATATCTTTTTAAAAATTATTCGTTAGGAAAAACAAAAGAACCTATGACTTCTTCTATGATAATCTGAGGTGGAAGACATGACAATGGTGGCAAGAAAGAAGTATTATGAACTGCTTTTGCCTCCAAGATTCAGGCTGCCTTTTTTGTTGTTGCCATTGGTGTTTTTTGGTTTGTTTCTTTTTCCACTCACAACAAAGGTTTTAACTTAAAACACAAATCTGATTTGTGTTTTGATCTCCTAAATTGAAAATACATTCTCAATTTCTCTTGAGAAGAAAACAAAGTATCCCTGACAAAGAAAGAGCTATCGAATTATAGCTTTATACAATAAACACTAATGGTTAATTTTAAGAGACTGTAAACAAGAATTACAATTCACAGTGGAAGGATAGCTAGTAAACTACTCCACTGAAATGCACTTTTGCCTTGAAAGTAGTAAATGCAAATATAAAATAAAGAGCTGCTAAAAGTGCATATCAGAAAACATTCCCAGAACCCAAATCTCCTTAGCTGGTGAAATTGATTTAGTTCATATAAGACATAGAGACAAGAACCACCTTCAAATTGTGTCTTAGACACGATGGCATAAATTACTCCCCTGTTTAAATTTTAAAATGCTTCCTCTGTTTATAGTGGAATCCACATCCCAGAGTAAAATACCCAAGTGTCTTTCTTAGCCAGTGCATGTTTAAGAGCTTTAGCATGCTTTTCTAAAACAATTTAGCATTCAGAGCAGGGTGCTGTCTCAACATTGCAAATAAGAAATATTGAGTATATGTTAATGATTGCCGCTATCTGCATCCATTCAAAGTAATCCACCCTTGAAGATGTGTGCCAATTCTGCTTCCTTGAAGTGTGAAGCAGACAAATCAGCCCAGGAGAAGAGCCTGAACAGGAGGGAACTATCTTGCTCAGACAGAGGCACTTCTGAGCATGTGAAGAGGTGATACTGTAGGCATTTGAAAAAGATAAGTTAAAAAATGCAGCTGCTTATGGTGTTTACAAGGCTTTATAGTTAGCCAAGAGGATCATTGATTTGCAGGTGTTTCAATTCCCACTGTAAGCATCTGAGTCTTTGTGATCTGACCACAGGTTATTTTCAATGCTCTTACAGAAAGCACAGCAGAATGAAACTTGGTTTCTCTGCGGGGTATTGTATTAGTCCATCTACTTTACCAGGAAAAAGACTGACATCTATCAAGTAATTATGCCATCCAAAAGACACCATTCTCTCTGTCTCTCTTCTTCCCTCTCTGCACAATTCTGTATGTGTGCAGGAAACAGAAACTGAGAAGGAGAGAAAATTGCCCCAAAATAGCAGAACTCCTTTGAAATGCAAACAGAGCTTATTCAGAGATCTTATTAGTGATATATTCTTTTTCTTCAAACTTGCAAATTTTGGAAGTTTCTGTTTTCAGAAAATATTTTCAGCTGTTAAAGGACAAAAAGACCTTGAACAAAGGATTTGGTTGGTTACAAGCCTTTCAATTCACCTTTTGCATACTCTATTAAATTCTACAGGAAGGTGTAATAAATAATATTCTGAATGTGACTTTCAGATTGTAAGACGGATAACAGGAATGGCAAGTTGCCCTGAGACTGTATCCCCAAGAGGCCGCTTGCTTCCTTATTTCCGTTCCATTGTCCTTTTATGCCTGATTAGGGCATCCGCTTTTGCTGATCAATGTAAACTAGCTTTGTACATTACTACCCTGAGGCAACATTTGAAATGCATATAGAACTGTAATATTTGTCTGTTAGGTGTTTGTGTTTCTATTACAATGCATGGACAAGGCAAAGTGGGAGGATTTGTGTTGTTTGATTATACCTTAATTCATAGTTCATCTGTGAGCAGAAACCCCTTGTAAAACCTAGAGCAAAGAATATAAACACAAAGGCAAGATGGAAAAAAGAGGTGTTATCAAAAAGCACCTCAAAAAATGTTAGGGATGGAGCTGAAGTTACTCTTAAAATACTTCGTTTCATTATTTAATTCTTACGCTTCCCTTCAAAAAATCCAGCTGCACAGCCAATACTACAGTCTCTCCCCCTCCTTCTAACTTCATTCAAAGGTAAAATTAATGAAATTCCAAAATTCTGTCCAAGCTGTTAATTGCCAGCAAGGGATCTGAGATGTGAGATCATAAGTGCATACTAAATGCAAGTATTCGCAAAAACTAAAACTCATTGGCAGTCACTGTTTCTTGTATCAGAAGTCTCTTTATGAAGGATACAAAGGATAAAAGACCTGCAGCTTTATCTAATTCAAAGTAAATGTTCAAAGCACGTGTATGTTAGTTGATACAGTGCTCTAACAAACTGATTAGTAGTTATTTAAACTGAAACAAAGTAGCATTTTATGGAAAACGAGGAATGTAAAGAGTGCATTTAATGGAGGAGCTTTCCCTCACTGGGGAATAAATATTCAAAGCTCGGAGGGGCAAAAAACAACCTGTACATCTGCCTGGAACTGCAGGACACCTGCAGTCCCACTGAGGTCCCCTCACCAGCTCACTCAGCCTGACTCAAACCAGAGCCCAGAACCCTTCAGGGCAGGTGAAGAGTTCAAGGAGCTCCAGGGTACTAGTTACAGCTCTGAACACTGGCAGCAGGAGGCATTTCAGCACAATCTCTGTCACTTGCTGAAGGCTCTTCTTGAAAAAAAGGGGAATCCTCAAAGAAAGTCACTGGGAACTGGANAAGAAAGTCACTGGGAACTGGAGCTGGGAGCAGGCAGCTGTAAGAGCAGGAGCATGAGGGTATTTGGGGCCTTAAACATGTGAATGGGAAGTAATAAAGACCCCTGCAGATCACAGCAGAAATCAGAGGCCACCACCAAGCATCTGCCCCCACCCCAGCAGCTCTGCAGCTCTGCTTTTGCTCCACCTATCCACACCTGGTATGTGATGCTCGGCAAGCAACTGAAGGAGACTGAGGCCCACCTGCCCGGGTAGCTGGTGGGAGAAGGCAGCTACATAACCACTGACCTTGTGCAGGTTAATCACCTACACAGCTGCAGTCTTCCCACCGTGCAACATCCCACAGGGGAAAGTGACCCCAGCCAGGCAAAAGGCCACTCCTCTCTCCTGCACCCTGCTGAGCTGAGCTCTGTGCCAGCTGGCAGAGATACCAAGATCATCCAAATAAAAATAGCTCTGCCAGCATTACTCAGGATATATTTAATCAGAGTGATCTCTTTAAAGGACTGTGCAAGTAAAAGGCAACAACAGAGCTGTAAGAGGAGGAAATCCAGTCTGGCCTGGCTCTATTTGTTCCATAAACAGGCAAGAGGAGAACTGTGATCCTTGCAAAGAAGAAAGGCAGGGCATCTCTGGGGGGACTCTACACTGCCAGCCTTACTGATTGGCTCTGCTACAGAATTAGGAGCAAGATTTCAACCTGGCCATGGATTTGCTTTCATCTGTGAATGTCCTCTTTAAGTAGTCTCTGGAACATGGCCGCCAGCACTGTGAGCACCTGTTGCTGTTGGCTACACACTTCCCAGCACTGCCAGCACAGAGGAACCAGGAGCTGAGAAGTTGAGATTTTGCCACTCTCTACAAAGAGGCAGAGAGCTCCCAGTTGCATATCTGTGGGTGTGCAGGAATGCCAGGAACCGGCATGACAATGTACACCAGAGTGACTGAAGAGGAGGCCAGCTCCGTAGTAAATGCTGTATGTGTGCTTCTCTCTGTCCAAGTACACTGGAGTTAAGTGGTGCAGAAACTTGAACTGTGGAGGATGGTAAATGAGCAGCCTCACAAATTCCAACACAGGTTCTCTTGTATCTCTTGTATCTCTTGTATCACCCTTTTTTTGTGTGAAGGGGTGATGCAGAATACTGTCAAGATGGCTTAGGTCAGAGCATTTGTTGCTGTTGTACCGAAGATGGGAATAGATCACCACACAAAAGTCCGAGTTCAGGAACAAAATGGAGAGATTTAATAGCATACGAATAGATTTTTATATGTTGGTCCACAAGAAGATGCTGAATGGCATAAGGCAATTGGTCCTTTGGCCGTCCATCCCTTGAGGTGATTGGCCATCTATTTCTAAATATTTCTCTAGTCAGAACCGTAACAATACTACAAAACAACCTGCAGGTGCAAATAAATTATAAAACTGTAGCACTGTTTTTAAGAGATTGCATGGGAAAGACAGAGTTTTCACAGACTACTTCAAAGAGCTGGAAAATCTCTTTGCTGATGCTTTTTCAGTATCCATAAGCATTCACCAGCATGCGCATAGGACCAGGACTGCTCAAGCATGCCCTGGCAAAAATCCTCTTGGAATTACTTTAAAATACTCGTTCCAAAAGGTCTTTTAGAATTTGTTTCCTCGGGGTGCTGTTAGTTTGGTGGAAGATGGCTCAGTGAGTACCCAGTCTGTACTGTAACAGATCCCAGACAAATGCCAGGACCAAAAGCCTGCAGCCACATCTCACTCACTGACTCTGCGTGTTGGCTGTAGAACTATGTCCCAGACCCCTTTAGCATGCGGCATTCCTTGCTGAGGACCTGATGGAAGACTGAAGAAAAAAACTGTCCCACTGATGCTGGAAAAGCTCCAGCACTACCAGGGTCCTGGCATCCTAATGCTTCCTGTAGAAGTAGGCAACTACTGCCCTACATCACCCCAGAACCTATAAAAGAGAGGTGGAAGAGGAAGTCACCAAAAGAAAATCTCCCATCTTCTCCAGCACTGTGCACATTGCTGTCCCGGGCAGGGAAAACCACAGCCTAAACAGTCTGTTTTGTTAACAGGACTCCACAGTGCTTGCAGGGCTGGGATTTTTACTTCAGGTGACACTCAAACTCAAACCAACCCCGAAAAAGCCTGAAGATTGAAGGAAACTCTCCTATAACAGTAATAAGCACATGACTGTAACAAGCAGTAACAGCCAAGTCAAGTGACTATGCAGCTGAATTATCATGGCACCAGCTGAACATTCTCGCTGAAGTCTATAGGGCAGTCTGGCTTGAAGAGAAAGAACACGAAAAAATGACAGACAGGAAAGGGGGGCAAGTAATGAGAGATGTCTTTACTAAACTTAATTTCCTGGGATGTTGGTTCTGAATACAAAGAAGTTTACTTCGCTACGTAAACATCCATTTCCCTCTAGTAGGACCAGCAGATTCTTCCAGGACTGAAAATGCCTCTGTGCTACGTTTTGACAGAACTTGTGCTCTGTTTGATAAGTGAACAGATAGCAGAGGCTAGTTTCACTGGAAGCAAAAACATACCTGGTGATATGAATGCAAACATCAGCAACACCTAGAACTACTACGTCTTTGGCAGGACACATAACACAGGGATAAAGGAGCTAATGGCAGGAAGACTAAGGAAAACCACTGTACTGCCTCAATCTCCTTGGCCCCACAACCCGCAGGGACGGATTTCATGTCAGGAGCATTCCGTCAGTGTTTGGAAAGAGAAGCAGCTGACAACTGGGAGTATTTATTGTTCTCTTTCCTCCCTATGTTGGGGGGCACATTGTCCCTTTGTAGGGCATGGGAATGGCATCATGGACAGTGGGGCGTTTTCTTCAGGGAATCCAGGAAGA
>VWZT01015547.1:408390-478064 GCA_013397055.1 Pachycephala philippinensis | reverse complement strand
TATGTTGTAACCTAGGACAGTCTGACAGTGAATTTCAGGCAGAATGGGCTGAAGTGACACTGCTGACTCCAGCGTGAGGTAAATTAGAACTGTTTTCTTGGAGATGAATCTCAGTATTGAGGAGGAGGAGGAGTATCCAGGCTACCAGTATCGAGTATCCCAGGATCTGGGCTGCTCCCTCCTGCTGCCTTCTCCAGGGCTGCAGCTATGGAGACACAGAGTGAGGTGAACTGGGTCTTATCTGGCATTAATGTTAAAGCATTCATACATTTCTTTTTCTTTCACTGCTGAATTAAGTTACTGTCACCATGCATTCTGTGACTTGCCTGATAATATCTCACGTCCCAGGTGGGGATATCAAATGGCTTCTCCTGAAAAGGTTGCTGTTTACACATTTGTTCTATTCAGACACCTCTGTTTCAGCAGCCTGTTAAACAAAGTAGTGTATTGATCTTAAAATTACTTGTTATTAAGGGCCTCAGAACTGTCTGTATTGTATTGATATTTCAATCTTTATTTTCCTGATCTAATTTCAAATTTGACAGGAGTGCAGGTTTGAAATACTACCCTCCCCCCCCTTTTTTTGGTGTAGTTTGTCTGCAGTTACAGAGTGAACATTCTCTCTTGTGTGCTCCTGTCTTCCTGTTATACTGTCTCAGTTTACAAAAGGAAAAATAAAACAATATCTGGTTGCAGTTGTTTGATTTTGCATTGTTCCCACTAAGCCCATTCATGTGGGGTTTCCTTTGTTCTTCTGGTGTGTACGAGTTAACTTATGCCAGCTTTATTGAATATCAGCCTCTGCATCTACAGCTCTCAAAGAGGGAGTAGTGAAGGATTGTTTTTTAGGAGCTCAGAACATCCCCAAAGGGAATGGGACAAAAACAAAGAAAGAAAAAAAGAAGTTTGAATTTCCTGGGATGGAGCTACTTGAGACTTAAAAGGTGTTGAGAAGTTTTGCTGTTCATTGTTCTAATAAGGTGCATGTCAGTGATGTCAACATAATGTGCTGAGGAAATGTCACACATGTCTGCAATTGGCTACTTCTGGCTAGCCAAGCACAGCTGGAAACCTGGAAAACAGATGTTGCTTTCAATCAAGCAAGGGTCAGAGCAGGCTTGGGACTTGGAATGTCTCTATTTTTCCATCCAGAAACGATCCTTGGGTAGTTTCAGTGGACCAGTAATTATTTTAGCAGCTTTTCTGTATTTTTTTTTTATCTGCAACATTATGCCTATAGAACAGAGGAACAAAAAACAGTGGGCATGCATCCAAGGAACTTGGGACAATGATGAAGAAAAGAGTCCAACACAAGAACATCATTGCTGTGTTCTCTGTGCCACACCTGGTAACTTGGTAATACTTAGCCAGATACAGTGAACAGTTTTCTACTGCCTAAAAGATAAAAATTTGAAGCCACCTGGCTGAAGTCTACTTTGCAAGACTGAGAACAGCAATCATTTTGACTCTTTATCCTGAGAGAATTCTCTGTTCTTTATATTTTATTCTCTGCATATCATCTTCAAAACATTGAACAGGGTTGCTCTGTGTCTGGCACGTAAAAATGAGAACTTGGAAACAATGCACTGTGCAGCTTCCAGGATGGACTGCACAGAAGCCTTGAGAGAGAACCAAGGTTTTGCTTCCTAGCTATGAATGTGTAGCTGTAAATCTGGACTTGGTTCACAGAAATCAGAGTTAAGTTCCTTTCCCTGCAGTGGAAGGGGCAAGAGTGTAGGGAGGCTGAAATGTCCAGTGGAGTATGGCCAGAACAAGGCCTCAGCCAGGACAAGCAAGCAGAAACTTTCTGAGCAGTCTGGCAGCTGAGCTCCTGGCAGGTAAAAATTGGGTATTACCTCTACAGCTGAGAGAAACAGAGAGCAAGAAGAGAGCTAAAATGTTTACTCCTGAAGCTGTCTCCCAAACAGGAGGCAGCCACCCATGGGTAGAAAAGTGGCACACCGGAATTGTCCCCATAAAGCCTTTCTGATAGAAAGGGAAGACGGGTTATTTTAATCATAAATGAAACAGCATTCCGCTTTTTGTCTTTTCTTTTGTGCTTTATTTAATGTGCAGTCAAGAAGTAAATGACAGCTTCAGTTCACTTGCTGTTTACAACTTTCTGAGGCTTTGTTTGGTTTGGGTTTTTTGTCTGTTAGTTTGAGATGTTTTTTGTTGGTTTTGTTTGTTTATACAGCAGACGTGCAAACATCTGAATTAATCTTAAAGTTAGGTAGGACACTGCTACCAATGTAGCCATAGCAGTGGAAAATATTCTCCTCCATGAACTTGCTGATGCTGCCTCCAATTGTAGTTCAAACATCCTTTATCAACTTTTCTAGAATTTATTTTTGCCTCTAGTGAGGATAAATGTTGTTGATGGAGTTTACTTCTATATCCTCTCATGCATTTATGTCTCCATCTCCTCCTAATATTTGTAGTTTACTTTTGGTCTACAGAGCTGGTATCCTGTCTCATGTCCATTGTCTGTGTGTCTTCATTCCTCAGCCTCTTACTAAGTGTTTGTTTTTTTTTTTTTTTCCAGGTCATTATAACCTTTAATCCTCTTTTCACTTCTATTTTAATGTTTATATTATATTAATATCCCACTTTCGTGCTTCTGGTTTTTGGTTTTTGCTTTTTTAGAGTTGTTTTTTTATCTACAGGTGATAGCAAAGCCATTCCTGTCTGTGTGCAGGGGCCCTGTCTCATGAAATTACCTAAACGAGTGTTTTAATCCATTCTGTTAATGGCCATGTCCCCTTGCCTGCTCTTAGGTGATTCCTTGAATTGCAGCCCCTGTGCACTAATTCAATGCAAACAATCACAGCAATAGCTCAGGGAAGGAGAGATGACAGAAACATCACCCATAGGAGACCTTTGGAGTGCTCACGTGGTGCCTCCCCCTCAAGGCAAGGCAGTCCCCAACACCAGATGAGGTCAGTTATAGCTTTGCCTACCTGAGTCTGGAAGGTTTCCAAGGCTGGATATTCCTCAGCTACCCCAAATAACTTTTTGCAGCACTGCACTGGCATCCTAGAGAAGACATTTTTCCTAAAGGTTTTCTCTAGCTTTCTCTAGTTTCATTGTTCTTTGCTTGATAGACTATTTATCAAAATCTTAGATTAGTTCTGTCCTGAAAGAGTGTAATATGGCCTAAGGTAACTATTTTGCAAGAGAGAAGCAGTTTTTAGGTAGTTAAAAAAAGAAAAAAATCCAATTTTTCCAATATAAAATACGGTGCAGCCTCAATTATCTGAATGTCATAAGAAACAGGGATTGTGGTGTGTTCAAATAGTCAGGGGAATTTTCAGTGTAATTAATAAATGCCAAGGGACATAACCCTATTTCAAATGACTGACATTAGACTATTGCATGAAGAAACTTGTTTTTTCATTGTAACATACTGACACATGAAACTTCTGGCAGATAAAGAGGTTCTCTGTGCATCCTGGTTTATGAGACAAATAACTGAATATTTGTTAGGGAAGCAAGAGATTGACTGTGTTACATCAAACATAGAAAGTAAAACCCTCATTAATTGGACCTTTTAGAGATTTTGATGCCTTTATAATTTCTTTGGAGATTTGCACCCAAAATGGTTTTTGAAAAAGTGCCATACTGGCAGAATTAGAGAATAAAACATCTAAATTTAAATGGCATTATTCCCATATTGTGATTTAATGTGCTCTGATGGAGCAGTTTCTGCTCAGTTTCCACAGTTCCTCAGTCCTGTTACCAGAAGGATGACAGTACATTCATTACATCTCCTGTGTTTTTGGAAATGGATGTGTCGTGTAGGAGCTGCCCAGATCACCTGCTCATTTCACATTTTTACAGAGCTCAGAGCAGGTGACTGCAATTCACTATTGACCTGCTTGGGATCCTAACCAATAATCAAGCAACAAAAAGCTCCATATCCCACACCAATTTTTGAAGCTGCTCTTCTCTAGAGGTGAAATATTTTTAAAGAGTCATTCAAGAAATAATTTAATTGATCTTTCAGCTTCTATTATTCCCTGTCCTCAGGAGCCAGTGACCAAAATTGATTCTATTCCCACTTCAACCCCCTTCCTTTCATGTTCCATGCACAGAACCTTGTCAGGCACTGGGTTAAATTAGTGAAAGTCTGTCTAGAGTTAAATTAGCTCAGCACTGTCAGAAACGAAGACAGATTGTGACATATTTTAGGCTGACTAGTCAAATAATAATAAAAAAATTATGAAGAGCTGATAATTTCAAAAATGTGTGTGGTTAATGTGAAAGCATTGCAGTAGACTGAATTCTTGATTAGAACTTTTCACAAAATTATGTTGGTAGTTGCTACTGATTCTGGTTATTTACACTTCAAATCCAGTGCAAGAATATGTTTTTAATTTGAATACTTAATCCTATTCTTTGAAGATTTAAAACACCATTTCTTCCCTGTTAACTTGCCTTGCAGTTGGATTATTGCCAAATAAATCCCATATAGTTTATGTTTGGAAATCTCAGGTAATATAAACTTCAGAAAGCAGTTTAGCTTCAGGAGACTGTTTGCATTATTAGTTTATTTGTTTATTCATGCTTGTTTCACTTCTTTTTCACTTGGATACAGAAAAAAAACCCAAAAGAAATATGTTATGATTCAGAGGTTTCTTTGGCTGCTGCTTAATTTCTCATACCCAATCAAAAGGTTCTTTCTGACTTCTAAAGTTTAGGGTAGATAATCGGAACTACAGTGGGCTTTATTCAAAATCTATCTGAATCCCCTGGTAGGTACTCCTTCCATTGACATATCTGAAAACTGATATCATCAGGGAGGATCTAACCTTGGCAATATAACTCAGAAAGTAAGATTTTCCACCTGAAAATTCTGGGATATTTTCACAGGGAGAGGGGATAGCATCCATATTGCAGTTTGGCCTAGACACCAGAGTTAATATCTTTATTCTGGGGTAATATCATGGTTCTTTAGCCTCAGCTCTTTGAGATGTTACATTTGTGTTTCATTGAAACAATTCCACAATTTGGAATATTCAAAACAATAATATAGTTTCAAGTGCCAGGGGACTGCAATTATGCTTTGCTGACTCTGGATTTCAGCTTTGAAACTCTAGTCTTTTACACAAATAATAGTTTAATTTCATCTGTGCCAGGACTCAGTTGGCCTGGTCTGTGCTTGGTTTATGTAGATTGTGTCGTCAAAAATTACAGATATAATGACATATTTGGGCTCTTTATTTTTCCTTCTTCAAAAGACAAGTATTTATTTATGAGTAGGGCTGGTCAAATGCTAGTTAAAATCATGATCTAAAAATTGGGTAAAAATAGAAGAGTTTACTGCTATCTAGCAAAAAAAAAAAAAAAGGGTTTTGTGGGTTTTTTTCTATTGAAATGTGTCAAACTTTTTCTGAGTCTTCTCTGTATTTCTGTATTTCATTGGTCAAAGAGCCAAAATGCTCTCTCTAAAATGAGAACTGTCCTGGCCAGCATTAGAGTGACAGTAATGATGTTTAAAACCATGCTCTGCTCCTTTTGGTGTCCTTGAGTAGCAGCAGTATCAAGTGAGCTCCATCAGAAGTCCTGGACCCTGCTGCACCTACACAACCCTTGGGTTACAAGGGGCTCTCCTGGGCCCAGAGAACTCGTTCCAGCACCAAGCTAGAAACATAATGGACAGAGAAATACATGAGTGAAAATGGAACACAGGGTGTGCTTTTGAAAATAATTCACTAAGTCATGTTCTTTTCCTTTTAGGACAGATAACAACTCTGTATAGTCCCCATTCAGACATTTAGAAAGCTCAACCTAAAAAGAATTTTGGGAAGAAAAACACAGAGTTTTTCTCTGACTTTTTTTCACCCATCAAAGATAGTTTCAGAAGTATGCTCCCCCAGAAGAGAAATGCTCCTCTAATTTTTAGTCTTAATGGATTGGTCTGATGCCACATAATAAGCACTGGCCCTGATGCACCAAGGCCTCTGACAAGAAATATTGTCCTGGACACATCTTGGCAGTATAAGCCTCACTTCTCTGTATTTTCTTGGCTTAGGGCCCTGGAGCAGGCTGTCTTTGCTGGGGCTCTGAAATATGTCAGCTTTGCCCAAGGTGCTTTTTTCACAGGCTTCCACAAGGCCAAAAGTGAACAGTATATCTGAGCAGTTATAAATTCCATTTCAAATAAAATATACTTCCAGAAAATGTCTTGAATCATAGAATGGTTTGGGTTGGAAGGGGCCATTTGCTGTAACCCCTCTCTGTTGGGCAGGGACATTCTCCTCTCGATCAGGTTGCTCAGAACCCTGTCCAACCTGGCCTTGATTGTGTCCAGGATGGGGCATGCACCACCCCTCTGGATCACCTGTGCCAGAGTTTCATTACCTCCAGTGAAAAAAACTTCTTCCTTATATCTAGTCTAAATCTACCCTCTTTAATTTTAAAATCATAACCCCTCGTAATCACAACGTTTCTTATGAAAATACTTCTGTCCCCATCTTTCTTGTAAGCACCCTTTAAGTATTGAAAGGACTGTCAAGGATGATTCTATTCTGAATGATGACTTTGTCAAAAAGCAAGTTTAAGAGGGATGAAACCACTTGAAACTCTCTATCCTTTTTGCCTTTTTAGATGTTCTTTGATTTTTGTTCAGGATCAGGCTCTGAATCATTTATCATAGCTGGGCTATTCATGACATCTCTTTTGTGGGCATCATCTTATACCTGGTAAGGAGTAAGCTCGTGCTGTAACAACTGAATCAGTAAAGAGGTGAATAGGAATGAACAGTATTGCACAGGAAGTTTGTCTAAAATTGGATTTGTGGTATTTAGGTTTTTTATCTATTGTGGCACTGATTTCTGACTGTGGCTTGCAAATGAACTGACATTTTGTCTGCCTTCTATCTGCCTCTGAGTTCCTCTGGTTTCCAGCAGCTTAACTGAGTCAGTCCAATTGTGGCTTGTATCATCAGGCAAAAATATTTCAAAGGCTGACCACATCATCCTGCATGATCATTAACAAGGAAAAATGCAGTGTGGTGGAGCTAGTCAAGAATCATGTAGGCTCTGACTGGTGGAGAGATGTGATACAAGATTTTGATAGAAGAAAGAACCCTGACAAATCTGTCTCTAGCTACTATAAAATGAAACTTTCATACTATGATAGTTGTAAGCTTAAAATGCTGCTGCAATCTGTGTGCAGCCTTCAGCTGTGAATGTGTCTTCCACATTTACCACACTGCTAGATCTGCTTTCAGTTGAAATTTGTAAAAGTGGAGAGTAGAATTGCTTGTCTGTTTAATGCGGATGCCGAGACAATTTGGTGGTTGAGTACCAGCGAATTCACAGATATCTCTAATACAGAGAGATGCACAGTCCTTCAGTGAGAAAGAACAGGGAACATGGGAGTGCTTTATACCAATCTGATGAGTTTACTTATGTAATGCTGCTTTTCCAATTTAGTCCTGCCATGATATTTTTTTTGTACACTCCCTACTTAGTTGATATCACAATCCCATTTGACCCTGTGGGCCTGCTTGCCTCTTTCCCCTGAAGTGTATGAGCACTGCTTCCACAGCAGGAAACACCATCCCCTCATCTGGAAAGACAAGTTGGCAGGGCAAGTTGCCAACACGAGTTATCAATTCCAACTGCAAACATTCTGTGGGTCGTCTGTGTAGCTACGCTACATATATTGCTCTGTTTCTCTTAAAGGGCAACATATTGCAAATAACAAACAATGTTTACAGTGTGTTTAGTAACTATGGCAACCACAGGCTGCTGAGTTTAAAAACATAGGACATATTCCGTTGCAGATTATTTGCTATGTCCTTTTATCAGACACTGTGGAGGCAATAATCTAGGTATGTCCATGCACAAAGTACCTTCATGGATACCCCTAAAAAATGACTTGGATAAATCTTGCACTGTGGGGGTTCCTTAGGCACTGTGTCTCACTGATGTCCATATTGGAGTTGGTCAGCTGGTAAATAAAACTCCTAAGAGCCAGGAATTCTGTGTGAGCTCTGCCGCCAAACTGCACTATGTTAGACGTTGCTACCATTATAAAGGTGAGGAAATGCAGAATGGTGTGGGCTGGAAAGATTGTGAGAGGGTTTCACCCTTTGATATCCATGAGCATTCAGTGTCTCAAGACTATTTCCCTGAATGCAGGAATTGGAAGGCTGACCAGTAGAACAGGCATTTTCAGCTCTGTCTTAGGTTCCTAATACAAAGGTGCCTTTAGGCAAATGTCATCACAAGACATAACAATTGGAATGAAAACATTTAAAATACTGAATCTGAGGTGTGCAATTCACTGAAGTTTTCTCTATATATTGTAGTCATAAGCACCTGGTGTTAAACTGGCAGATCCCATCTACATCTGATCAGGGCAGTTCTGTTATGCCTGATACTGGTCTTTGAGTTTCCTGAATATTCTTAATTATAAGCCAAAAGCTCTTAGTGTTTCTGTGTGTTTTGCAAAAACCTGTATTTACAAAGTGGTGTTAATTTGAAAGATACCAAAGTCATGCATTATTTCTGATAAAACACTAAGAACAATACATTTTATAGCTGCTTGAAGATTTTTTTTTTTTTTTTTTACCAAATATTCCAGTCCAGTGTTAAGAGCTGAATAGATCTGTAAGAGCAGAATTACCGTCATTGTCATGGAAAAATGGATCAAAACATACATTCCTGAAGGTGAGTATTGTATTTTAGGTTTTTTGAATCTTGCTACCCGGGAAAGCTGTGGTTATCAAGGTGCCCAGTATTTAGCCCCTTTTAATATAGAGACCAAAATCCTAAATAATTTTAGAACACATAGTTGACATTAATATCTTTCAATTCATGGTTTCATACTATAGCTCTTTCTGATTCTATAAATAAAAATTCTTAACAATCCATCATTAATGTTCTCATTCCAATTTACTTTGTAAAACCATGTATTTCAGTGAAACAATTAGACGAACAAAGCAATCCTATCAGGTTATCAGAAGAATGAGCAAATTTTGGGTCACAATCCTATAATCAAATACATCAGATCAATAATGTTGGTCCTGCATCTGTTCTGTGTCCTTAGCTAGGCAATATCCTATCTCAGTTATTGATGGACAGAGAAGTAGGTAGATATATTGTGGGTTGCTTTCTTTGTTTGCATAAGTCTACACCTAATCTTTAAAATGTGAAGGGCCTCACATTTGTACATATTAAGATCACACATGCTGTTAAATAAGAATGGATGATGAACATAAAATAGAGCAGCTGATTTGGAAGATTGACAGCTGAATTTTTTCTCAAACAATAAAATCCCTAATCAAAGCATTCAGAGAGATGAAGAAGCAGAATTCTAAGAGATGAGCTCCTGACTAAGATACTGACAACGGGCTCTGCCTGCAAACAGCTGCAGAGGAGGAAAGTTAGTTTTGGTATTAATGATTATTAATATGGCAAGAACTGCTTATGAAAAATGAGGGGGGGGGAAATGACAACCAAACCACGCCCCACTCCACTCACTTCCATTGTGTTTAATCCATGGCTTTTATTCAGGCTTCAGGTGTCCAGGACCAAAACTGGAAGCCCAAGCATCACTCCAGAAGACAGCTCTCCCCTGTGCCTTCTGTCCTGTGTGCCTCATTTCATACGAAAATCAGCAGATGTCCATGTTCATATGCCCAAATCTGCTTCAGACCAAATATCTGTCTCTTGTTTGAACTCCACCCTCTCTCTAGTGAAAGGTCTGATTTAACAGGAGGTTCTGAGCTCAGCAGAGCCACTGACAGAAACATACATCTCACCCAGCAGTTGTAGTGTCTTTCTTTAAATTGAAGAAAAAACATTAGCCTTCTTTTAAGCATCCTCTGGTAGCTAAAATGGGTTGCCCAAGAAGCTGAACAGTGCAGTTCACTGTTGCCCTCGGGCTGGAGACATTTAAATTCACACTGTTATCTCTCAGGGGAGAGCCCTGACGTAGACTTAACAGCTATTTGGGTCCAAGTAGGGCATTCTTTTAAAGCACTTTTGGCATCCAAAACAGTTCTGCTTCTATCTTGTTGAATCTAGGTCACTGTGCAACAAGCAATGCAATATTTAAAGGGGGAACAACCAGCAGGGACGTCTTTGAGTTTAAAGTATCCAAGTGAAAGCAGCAAGTCCTTGCTGGCAAGCCCTGAGAGCAGGACTGATTTCTGTATTTTACATTAGACAATTCTTGGAGGAAAATGGGAAATAGTCCTGATATCATGGTCTAGAATGCAGAGGAATGTCTGTGCTCAGCATTTCATACTGGATAGCTCTAACCAGCACCAACATCGGGAGATTTAGGTGCTTTACCAAATGTGTAGAAAGACTAGAAAGCTCTTATGGTTTTGGATTTCACATTGGAGCCAGCTTCCTTAAGCACAGACTTTGCAGTGCCTGAATTGTAGGCAGTGCAGACCTTTATTGGCCCTGGCCCCGTGCCTTCCTTGTGAGATGGTCATGGTTTTATTCCCAGCAGAAACCAGGTGTGTTTACATCTGTGTATTAAACTCCAAGTCAAAGAGGTTATGGGAGAATATATTCCCCAGATATCCCATTTCCTTTACAGAACCACCCCCAACCATTAATTCATCCATCCTTAAAAACAGCAGATGAGGAAATGTATTGACGCAATATTAATTTTACCATTATTTACCACTGACATCATTATGTATATATAGAGATAGAAGAATAAACATTAAAACAGTGGTTACCCACGTTATTAAAAATGAGTCTATCCATAGTAAGAAATACGTACATAGATCTGTGGGATGCTGGACTGCAGTGGGCAGGCACAATTCCATCCTTCTTTCATTCCAACATTTTTAAGAACTGTATCTCAGGTTACTTGAGGGGTTATAAAACCAAAGAAATGCAATACTGATTCACTGTGAGAGCTGATAGAAGATCTAGAATATTGATTAGGAAAAAGTGCTCGTTGTTTCCAAAGCTGCTCTTTTCTACTGACAAATCCTACTTTTACATTAAGCCATTTCGATGAACTGATTAAAGGCCACTAATGTGTGAGAGTGGGACCTGAGTGGTGTAAAACACTGCAGCATCATTTTCCATCCATCCGAGGCTCTCTTCCATGTGCTTTATTTGTTACTAAAGTCTTGCCAACTCACTGTGTGTTTCCATCACAGCACAGCAACAGCCGAGTGGGGTCAGACAGAGCATCCCAATGCTGTGCCCTGTCAGTCACAGTGGCCAGAGGAGGGTGCCTGAGGGAGGGCAGCAACAAGGGGCAGGGTGGTCTTTTTCAGCAGTCTACCAGGCTACAAAAAGTTTGAAGGTTGAGAATTTTCGGGTTGTGGATGGGTTTGGGTTTTTTTGTATTGTTCTGGGTGAGGTTTCTTTTTTACCTTAACTCTCATATGATAAATCTTTCTGAAAGCATTAAACAGCCAGCAGCTGCTGGAATACTCAGCTCAAACGTCCCACCTAGGCCAAGGACTCTCAAAGGAAAGGTCTAACCCAGGGGGCTGTGTATGGGGGTGAGTAAGGGCTTGACAGGGCCAGCTCTTACATAGGACAGCATAACACAAAACTGAAGCACCATTTAGACTGTCTGATTCAGCTGTTCTCCTTTCTGAGACCTGCTTGACACGATAAGTGATATTCATGATTCAGAGAACAATTGAAACGTGGAAGTAAACCAAGTGCTATTATCTCAGTGGTAGCACGTGTGACTTCTGCTTGTTTCTCCAAAGACCCTGTGGAGAAGCATTGCTGAAAGGCCAGAGGTTGGAGTGCATTGTTCCTGAGCACATGAAAGAGACAGTAGGAGATCAGAGAGTGTTTAGCAATGAGTATTCTTGTTCTCACTTCGGGGTTACAAACCTTGTGCTACTGAAACCTTTTGACTGCCCCAGTCCAGTAAGATTTGCCTTTTAAGGAGCTGCAATTTATGCAGTTTGTAAACCACACACCTTTCTTTCTTGCATTCCTCAAATATTGTGGCTGTAGTTCAGGGTCTGTGGACGGGAAGGAAGGATTCATTCTGCCTTTCATTTCCTTTTGTGAGTGTATGAACTGGGCCTCTGTAGTCAGTGCAAAATTTTCACTGAGCATGAAGCTGGAACTGTAATTCATACCTTTAGCAAAAGAAACCATCATTGCTAAAGTCTGAGTGACTCGTGCTTTATGCTTCTAAATCTACAGGCCCTATGAACACCCCCACTTTATTGTGCTTTCACTACCAAAAATTTGAATGGTTTTTAATAAAAGGTCATGTAATGTTATTGTGTGTATAAACATTCCTATAATGATGACTCTCTGGACTTTTCAGCTTGTTGTCAGGATTGTCATCTGCCATGAACACTTCACTTAATCTGATTTGTATAAGCAGTTTCAATGTAGTCAGGAGACATTGTGACCTGCTAGACCAGGGATTTAAAGATCAGGACTCGACCCTTTGGAACCCCAAAGCCATGGAATAACCTGTGAAGAGCAACTCTTCCCTTTAAATTCATTGAAGATTAAGTAAATGGCTGCTTAGCCTGAAATCTCTCCTGAAAGAAAAGGAGTTTTAGTTCTGCATACTGTAATTACTTACCTGTGAACTTATACTGTCCATGACAGAGAGCTTGAGAATGTTAAAACCCAGCAGAAAGAAAATCCCCTGCCAAACATCAGGGAGGTGGAAGACACCTGGAAGTGCTTCCCCAGGCCCTTCACCCTGCCCCAGTGTGTTCCAGGAGCCCAGGGAGATACAACACACAAGAATTTCTCTGTTGATGAGTGTGGCTGACCATTGTATGCCAGATGAGAGAATAATAAGTGAGGAAAGGCAAAGACTCTGAAAGAATACTAATTCAGAATTCTTTGCATTTTATGAAGAAGCTCCTACTTCTTAATCTGATGCTGAATTTTGACTTTTTGTCAGAGGTGGAATGACACCACTTAAATAAGGTGATTTGTGAAAGGAGACTCATAATGGTCCTGTGCCCGCTTTGTAGGTTTTTTCAGACAGATGAATAGGATTTTTTATCACTTACAGTTAATCACTTGTGGCTGTCTATTACATTATTGCAAACATATGTGTGACTCCTAAGTTTTGAGGAAGAGATATTTCTCAGTACCAGAGGGTAGAAGGAATTTTGTCAGCTTAAGCATCATGACAGATCTCTGAAAGCATGACATTTCTATTAAACAAGAACTATGTCCAAGTCATTCTTTTTTTTTTTTCCAAGTACTTTATTACAAAGATGAATATAGCCTAGGCACAATTCTTAAGCAACCCCCACTCCCACCTATCCCTCTGATTTTCCTCACATCTCTTTTGAGTCTCTCCTCCCAAATGTACTCCACAGCCAATTTTGGTATAAGCTGCTCACCTGCAGCTACTGCAGCACCCAGGGAATCACTCACAAATGCAGTCTGGCTCACAGAGGAGTTGCTTAATCATATTACGAGGATTTTCAGTGTTGGGTTTTAGGCACCTCAGGAAATAGACTGGGATCTAATTTTTCACATACCTATGTAATTCCATAAATTGAATAAAATTTTCACTTTCTTGTACTAGATGGGGATAAGAAACTACTCTCTGTCATTCTGCTTAGAAAATGCCCTGGAGTCTTCAGCTAGATCATATATTGTTTTTATTAGATAAATTGTATCTAGGTACACCTTCATTAGCAAGATTTTTGAAATGCCCCAGTTCCCTTTTATTTAACTAAATCATTGTTGCTGCTATGTAAGTTATGCTCACTGCAGTGCCAATTTGTTCAAACACACTTTAGGAATTTCAGGTGTCACCCCACTTCCCCTGACAGCACAGAGAATAAAATCACAGTCTGAAACTGCACCTGAGGAGAGTGGGAATCACGGGGAAAGAATGTGCTGAGTATATATGGATTCTGCAGTGGGAAGAAAATTAATATTAACAATAAAAGCCTAACAAACAAAAACCTCCCAGTTTCTTTCCCGACTTTTGAGACACGAGGATCCCTTGGGGGATAGTGGGAAACAGAAGGGTTAAGCAGGGAAACTGAAATAGACTCTACAGTCTCTATTTTCTGCCTGACTCCAGAGGCACTGCAGACAGCTGTAGCAGATTGAGGCAGACTTGTAATTTGCCTCTTGGGTCTGGCAAGGAGTTAAGGAGCAGTAACCAATCTCCTATGGGGTATCCAGTCTCTATAACTAACATAAGCATAATATAAAGGCCAGATCCTCAAAGATGCATAACCATGATGGGAACGACATGCTGAAATACCCTTAGCTTGAGGTCCATACTGTGTGCTTTTAAGTCTTTATAAAAATATATTCAGCGTGTACAACATCAACTAGAAGGTCACTATTCCAGTGCTGATGAAGAGTGATCATAGGGCCTGATGCAAAGAAAGATGTTTCCTGAATACAGCCTAAACATGCTGGCAGTGTCCTCTGCAGGGCTCTGCTTGAGCCTTTGTGTTTCCTGTTCCCTGGCAATGTCTGAGCTGGTTTTCTGTGAGGACAAAATACTGATATGTGCCCTGGGGTGCTGGAGCTTGGTGCTTGGTTCTTCCCCCTGGTTACATGATTTCTGTCACTTGAGTAAGAACTTTAGCACAGCTGTTGTGAATACATTGCCCATTCAAGGTAAAATGACTAGAAGAAAAGAGACAATATGAACAATCTTGTTATTTCTCAGAGATGTGTTGAAACATGGCTGTTTAAACTCTCCAATTATGTGCAACAAAGTTGAGAAGCTCTGGAGAACTGAGAGCAATTTTTTCATTATTTCTGGAAGTGATAAATTACAGTAACATACACAAACCTGATTGCTTTGGGTTTAACTTCCATTAATACAAATACTATACAGTACAGGTAATAGGAAATATTATACATCTTGTTATAACCATGAGGTCAATATATATAACTAGCAGCTTTCTTCTGCAATAATGATTTCTTGAAAAGTGCAGTTTGTTGATTTAGGTTTTGTGTTTTCCTTTTTTTAAAATAGATAGATTTATATTTATATACAAATTCTGCCTTAAGCTTTGAGTGGGAGAATCTGAGGCTTGTAATAGACCTGGGACAGGATCAGTTTTGACTCTGTCGTTTTGTTGCTGATAAGGTGACTTTTTTCAGTTGACTCTGACAGCTCCTTATGTGTAAGCACCCGCTTCTCACTTCTACCAGGAGCAGATTCTCGTACAGCTTTGATTTTTCTGCTTGTGAGGCATATTTTCTCAAAGTATATCAGGAGCAGACATGCTGAAAATTGGCTTTTCCAACTGGACACAGCCATATAAATAGTTGGCATGGTGCATGGCAATTATCACTTCAAACTCCTTGAAAAGTCGCACTTCCCAGGAGTTTGAAAAGCGAAGGTCTGCCATTCTCTTAATGTGCTCTCTACTTAACTGCAAGAAATCCATCTGCTTTATGGAATTTTGTCTGAATTTCAGCAGTATCTTAAAGACAAAATTAGAGAGGGATTTTGTGTGTGTGTTTGTGGTTTGTTTTGTTCTGCTTTTTAAAGAAAGGAGCAGAAGAGAAGGCAAGAACACCCACAATTTTCTCTCTCTTCTTATTTGATTAGGTGTAAGAAACACTGCATTTTTGCTTTCTATCCTTTAAATTATTTTTACTTCACATGATTTATAGGGAGATTATTTCAGGGAGATCATCACTGGAAACTACATATCAAAATGAATACCATTTTTTCCTGAATAATTTAGCCCAGTAAATGCTCATACTTTGTAATCTTTGTGTGAACAGTCTTCCAAGTTTCTGTGTGGTCGCAGAGGATGGGATGGAAAGGGGCAGAAGAGTAATTTGCAATTGACACCTGTGTTTCCTCAGTATTTTTCCATTTTTTCCTTAAGAAGTAGGTCTCATGTAATAGTGGAAGGAGCTGTGTTGTTTCCAAGGCTTGCCTCTGAGCAAGAAATCCTTCATACACATGTGCTATTGGCTGAGAGAAAGGATTGTTGAACACCTTGAAACAACAGTTTTAACGTGAATTTTGGTGTAAATGTGTGTCAGTTTAATCATCCTTAAAACAGGTGTTCTGAAAACATGAGTATTTAATGACTTATCCTGACTAATATTTTCGATTCAGATTTTTATAGTCTAATGTATTGTCTGTGTAGATTCCTTTTCTGTTCTTTGTTATTTGCTGGTTATTCATTAAGTAATGTGATCAACATGAAGCATTCTGAAAAAAAACAAATGCTCAGTTGCAAATATTCATTGATTAATCTCCTCTCATACTTAGAGAAAACCTTTATCCTTTTTAGACGAGTTGAAAAAGCCTAATTCAAGGGACTTAACATATGCAGATTTGGTTAAAGAGCAGATTCCTTTCTTCTGTGATGAATATTGAGCTTGAGTAAAATCCAAGCTAATCTTTACTCTGTTTTCCCCTCTTATCACATAACAGACAAATGTTTCCTGCAGCTACTGTGTCATAGCAGAGCATCTGCCTCTGTATGAACCAACTGCCAGAGAGCCTTAGCAAGCAGTCAATTTATGCAGTTGACAGGTTTATTACTTTATCAGATATTTGCTCAAGGACAATTTTATTATATGCAAATCATTGACATAAATTGGGGAAGAATGAATTTATTAAGGGGTCTAAATTAATCTTGCACCATTTGGTATGTGCATTTTTATTATGTAATGTATTTACTTCTAGAATATTCATTTTCCTGAGAGCTGCACTGTAACTACAGGATTTGTCAGGGTTGGGTTAATGCTGATTAGTGTTTTGTATTTTTTAACAGGCTCTACCTTAATGCTGGTCAGAGTTCAGAGAACATGGGCTATAGAGAGTTTTGGCTTGAGATAGGGAGTTAAAAATTCATACACATGATTTTACCGGACTTGAATTTTTAAAGTGTAAGGTGGAAAAAATTCGGATCCCTACTCATGGAAGCAAAAGACAGTTCACCTGCTCTGCAGAACTGATTCATACCCTGGTCTATTAAACTGACTGTGCAACTATTTTTTATTTATCAGTACAGAAAGCCTAACCAAAAGATCGGGGAAAAAAAAATCTGAACACACCTGCCCTCAAAAAAAACCAAACCAAAACAAACAAAAAACCCCAAACAAACAAACAAAAAAACCCAAAACAAACCAAAAAAACCCCCACCAAAAAGTCCCCAAACAAAACCCAAAAGCACCCAAACCAAAACAATACAAACCCCCTCCCACAAACAAAAAAACTCCCACAGCAACAAACAAGCAAGGAAAAACTCTACAACACCTAAACAAGTAATTTGGAATAACTGTTTACAGGAGGATTTGGGGGTTGGGGTGTCTATTTTGTGTTTCTTTGTTTTTAATCTCATGTTCTGGCTTTCTTCTTCCCCTTTTTTGTGCACTTTATCTACCCATTCCTGTTGTCGAATCAGGCTGTCACAGATAACCATGACACATAGGTTTATGTTGGCTTCCTCAATGCTGATGTCAGGAACTGGACCCTTCTCTGCAGTAGAGGACTGAATATGTCTTGTGCATTTTTTACTTATTTATTCTTTTTTAATTAAGTCGAGAAAGCTTATGCTGACACAGGAATAATAGCATGCCTAACACCTTAAGATTTTGAGGTGGGAGAAGTCTGCCTTTTTCTCAGATCTGGTTAGTACTAGATGAAGTTTATGGCCTGAGAAACCTGTGTTCAAGGTTTGGCTGAGCATGTTATTTGTTACGTTTGTTCTTCAACCCCCATCAAAAAAGTGGGAGTAAAAGTAAGGTTTTGGAGGGAATGACCACACTGAAAGCTTTTGGATGATCAGGTTCCGTGTTGATTGGGGCATAAAATTTCTAGATGTAAGCTTGTAAGACCAAGAAAACATAATAAAGAATACAATTTACCTGACCTTGGAGTTATAGGTCCATAAAGACTTATAAGGACCCAAAATGACTTTTGTATCTTTGTATGAGAAACTTCTACTCCCTGTCTTCTACTCACACTTAGTTGGCAGAGCATTCAGTCATGTCAGAGGGTGCTGAGAAGATATTCCATTATTCTTGTCTGAAATAACCGAGGTTTGCTGACTTTCCTGTACATTAGAAGACACTCAGTAGTTTCCTCAACCTGTTGAGGTAGTTGGTTGAAAAATATTAATTTTCTTGGAGCAAGACAGTTACTTACAACGCATAATTGTGTGTGCAGCAAAGGGGAGAGATTCAAGAATTCGCTGAAGTTTTGTGTTTAGAGAAAGCTGGGGAGAAAAAGGGAAAATAACTTGGAAAAATTATTGTCAAATTAGCTTTACTGTATGTTTTTTCATTTGTAGGTTGTACCAAAAGATTCACATTTTAGAAATTAGCAATACTGCAGTTTCTGAATTATAATAAATTCTATTCTTTATAATTTTTTTTTAACTTATTTGGAACAGTCTATTGCAAGTTATGTTTCAAAGTTTTGGATAAAAGAGTCATAGTATGTAAAACTGTAATTGGAGTCAGATAACTTGTCAACATCTTGTGCCAAAACCATTTCATTCATTTTGGAGTTGTCAAAGTGAGGTTTTAAAGAGTTTTCACAGATTTTAATGGATTTTTTTTTCTTCCCTGATGGATTATTCTGTTTGTATTGTTTTCTCAGTCATCATTCGATTCCTGATATACTCAAGACCTTTACTCAAATAACACATATGGGGAGAAAATAATTATTAGAGATCTTTCTTACCTTGATCTTACCTTACCTTTCTTACAGGTAATTATTATAATTACAATAATTATGCTTTATAATACTCCGTTTTTATAAAATGAATGGGATAGTGGCTTTCTCTGTGTTAGCTGGACCTCAGAAGGTTTTTCTAGGTTGTGCAAGATCTCCATAGGATTTACTGCATTCAAACTACAGAGTGCTTGAGGCTTCTGTGTCTATCTTTGAGAAAAAAAAAATTGTTTCATGCAGTTGATATTCTGCTTTTAAATAGAGATATAAATATGAAATAGAAAATAGGTATATGCTATACTGAAAGCATCCAGAGCTCTCTGAAAACTGAAAGTTTGAAAGGTCTGGTTAATTCCTGTTGTAGTGTTGCCCACTAGAGATCTATCACTTCTGCTTCAAGGTTTTTGTTATCATAATTCCTGAACTGGTGAGTTACACTGGCACTCTGATAAATAATTATTGTCAGTGTCATGAATTCATGCCCTATTTAGTAGAAAAAAAAAAAAAACAAAAACCATCCAATGGATAATTAATGAAATATATGATAACATTCAATGACCTAGAACTCACAGATCTGGTATTCTGTTTGAGAATGAGACTACAGAAATTAGAGAAACACAAAGACATTTTATGGAGCACATCATGTGCCATACCATGGATAAGCCCATGTTCCTCTTAGAAACAGAACAACAAACTCTGTGGAGGTGTATAATATGGACAGAAAAGTCCTGGTTTGAGTGTAACCTTAAAAATGGGTGGGTATCACATATTAGGTATGTGATGTTGGGACCTGGATTCATTCTACTGCTCTGGTTTGAGGCTGGGTTCTCAAAACCCATTAGGGCTTTGCTTCCATGCTTCTGTTAGTGGAGGACACTGTTGGCAACATCGTCAGGGAACACAGCAAGGGCACTTTCATGCACTAATTTTTTCTTCTCTGGCTTCTGAGGAGACCCTTCAGGGTTCTTGCTTCTTGAGTTTTTCCACTGTACCCAAGCACTTAAACCAAATAATGCTTATATGCATCCAGCACTGTGTCCCTGTAAAGCTGAAAGATTAGCTTTAGGTTTAATGTACAATTTGTGGGTCGGTGCTGGTGAAAGATTATAGGAAAGTATAGAAAGATTTGTGGTTCTATTTTCTACTTGTAAACTCTTTGCTTCATTCCAGCCACGTATAAATTTTACCTTTGGAAGTGTGTGCTTTTAGAGTGTCAGGGAGATCCTTCTCAAGCGAAAATATCTGAGCTACCTGTCGGGGTTTTTAAATAGCTTTTGTTTAGCAAGGTGATACTCTGAAAGAAGCACTCTGTGAACTGTACCCTCTGCTAATGTAAATCAGAGAAGTCAGGAGGCTCACACTTCTCACCTCAATACGAGTGCTATCCTTGTTGATCAATAGGTAATAAACCTCAGATGTTCATTGAAATTCTTTTTCCATGCCAAATCTTGATGTCATGCTGTTTTGCCAGTAAGCATAAAGTGAGATTTATCCTATATAAGGCCTTTCAACTTCTTTCTGCCTGAAACAAATTCTATATATTACCTCTGGGTATAAAATATGTATTGTGTGTATGTACACAACATATGGAGAGTTCTATTAGAAAAGTGTCTATTTAAATATAAATAGTTATTATGCTTTTTTAACACTTACAATTCTATGCAGAATTCTTTGGTTTTGAAGGAGACAGGTCACATTGCCTTCCTTTTCCCAAAACTTCATGATTTCCAACTCAATGCAATCATTCAGTGACATGAAGGTTTTAAGTAGTGCCTGATTTCCTCTTTCTAATATTAATTCTGTGTGTCAATTAACGGATTCAAACTCTTCAGAGTAAACCTTACAACTCTGTGAGTGATAGATTCCTGCTGGTGGTTTATGACAGAATAACACTACATTTTCAAAAGTTCTTTCTGATAATATACTGCCACTCTTTAATGACAACAGGAAGTCATCAATCAAATGAAAGTTCTCTGTGTGTCACTTAAAAAAATTCCTAATTTTAATAGCGAGAAAGAAGAAGAGCTAAGCAGTGGAAGGCAGATGGTAACTCGATGGAGCTATCCAGTCTAAAGTTTTTTAAAAATATTGTTTTTCAAGCCATGAAGGGTAAGGTTGCAAACTGTTTTAATTCCAGCTCAAGAAATCTTGATGCTCCAGTATTTCCTGTACAAAGCAAAAAAAAATACCAAAAAATTGAAATGCAGATATGTAAGAATCTGTCTTCTGCTTTCTTTCCTTACCTTCCTTCTTGGTCTGAAAGACATCAGTTATTGCCTCTGATGTAACAATAACAGTATTACAGTGTAGTAACATAATAACAATAATAGTATACAGAATAGTGTTCTCCCTAAAGTGAGGATGTTATAAATGGTTAATTCTAGATTATTTTTATATGTTTGCATTTGTATGTATATGTTTATGTGGAGACCATTTAGAAGCAATTGTCTTCCTTCTTAATACAGTTTTCCAGGAACCCTGAAATCACATAATATAATTTTCTTTCTTGGTTTTTACATTTTACATAAAGAAGCACTGAAGTACTCTAAACCAACCCATCCTGAAACTGAAGGGAGAGTTAGAAAGACAGGTTCTCTTCCTTCCTCAAACATTTCATATAGGAAATTCTTACAGACAAAAAAGAATAAAAGGAGAACACTGTTAGGTGCAGCAGGAGATTGAAGGTGAGGAAATGTAGATCTGGCATCAGCACTGTGTTGGGAGGGAAAATCAATTAACCTGTACAAGTTAAGAAGTGGTGAAAGGATTGAAGGGTTTTCAGGTTCAAAGTCTCTTGTCTTATTCTCACCATTAAGTACTTCTAGTGGGTGTCAGAGGCAAAAAAAAAAATGAATGTGAAGAGGAAGTAAAGGAAACAAGGGGAAAAGAGGCACACATCTAATAAAATGTGAGTTATCTGGTCAAATAAACATAACAGAATAAACTACATTGAAAATTACTTCATCAGAGCCTATTTCCATCCAGGGCTTCTGAAGTGATCTCCTTCTAAACTTTATTCTGAGCTTTCTGTTAGAAACTCTTTCAAAAGGTTAATAAATTAGGAGATGTTTTCACAAATGTTTGGTTTGAATAGACTGCTTTGCAGTAGGAAGCAATAGGCTGCTTACAGCACAGCTCTGTCTAATACATTCTAGCCATATATTTACATCCAGAATTCAGGCTCTTTTCTCCTATGCTTCTGCGAGTTCTTAGACCATCTTTTAAAGTAAATTCTAATAGAGAGTGGAACTTGCTCAGAAAAACAGATCTGTGAGACATCGTGAAATTATGAAGGCCATAAAGGAAATAGGGGACGAAGTATTATCTAGACTGTTAATTAATAGCATTGTATCTTCAGTTTCACTACTGAACAACTACTGATCAGTGCAGTGGCAACATAAAGAATATATGTGTATTTTGTGGGGTGTGGTAGACTTTCTGTATTTCTATTGAAGGCCTGACTCAAACCTGTAATCAAAAAAGCTGAGTTTGAATGAGTAAGGCAAAAAAAAAGAGCAAGCAATGAGGTGCTGGATTAATGCAATGATGAAACAAAATACCCCTTTAGCCATGAAATGCTGTCAGTTTGCAATTTCTGCATTGATTTAAGGTGACTTGTGATTTATACAGATCTGATCACTGCAGAGCCCCGTGTATCATCACATCATTGAAGACTCTGTATTAGGATATCATGGATTTTTTTCAAGACTGTATTTTTCTAAAGATTTCTCAACCCAACCTTGTTTGGATCAGTTATGTCCTCAATAAGGTTCCAGCCCTGCCCTGAACTGTTACTGCCATAGACCTGAGGAGGGCACTTATGCAGGCCCATGTTTTAGAATTAAAGTCTGCATTTTATGCACGGTGTTAGCAACCTTTCTGTGCACTTCAAACTTATTTTCAGGTTTTGTCCATCCCATTCATTACAAGCAAATAAATTTACTTTCTATAGTGCCCAAAATAACCTTTTGTATTTTATATAGTGTAAAACAAGTTCATATTAAAATAATAGGAAAAAAGGGCAGGATATTAGAACTCTTTCATACACAGAGTGGGAAAACAATCTAGTTCTCCTTGTGGCCTATCTTGCATAGGTGGCAAGTCTTTTATTCTTAAATTATACATGCTAGCTAACAGAAAGTGTTCATAGCCTTTATTTGGAGTGATTTCTTTGAAAGATGTCAACCCTCCAATAACAAAAGGACTTGAATAAAACTATAGTTCTGATACAGCTGAACTGTAAGAGTTCCTGGAAGATTAACTCAGATCTGTCATTTTCAGAATAATTTCTGATAAACCTCAGGGGGCTGATCTCAGGTCAGCTGTGGGTAAAATTCTTTTTTGGGCTGTGTATGAATAGAGAAATTCCATTCAAAAGAGGACAAAAGACAAACACTCTGTATTCAGAATCTCAAAAATGCAGCCACCTTCCATATATCAAATAGAAGGACCGTGAATAATTCACTTCATGTTTGAAAAGTTCATAATTCAGGCTAACAATCTGTGATATATTGATCAAATATTTATAATCCAAGCAGCACTTCTTTTTTTTTTTTTCCCTGACACCCACCTCCAGCACCCCTGCTAGAATTTAACTCATTTATATACCTGGTCAATATTTCTCCCGTTCAGAAGATAGACCTTTAATCACTTAGAAATAAGCAGGATTCAGATGGCAAAACTACTCTCCCACATTTAGTGCTGTTGGCACACAAAGAAGCTCTAGACAGAGTACTTATGGTTTTAGCAGAGACCCTTTGCCACTTGCATAAACTCAGTGCAGTTATAGTTGTATGGGAGACTGAAAGACAGAGCAATGTCACTAGGGTAAAATTCACCAATTGTTATTCTTAATTATGTTTGCATGCATAATTCATAAATATTCTTCATAGGCAAGAGAAGAAAAAAGATGAAATTGAACAAAAGCACAGAATTCTTCACAAAATAACTGCAATGTAATTAGGCAATATATTTAACATGCTTATTACCAATGCGATTTTTAGTTACAAAGCTAAATAATGTCTCCCTTTGGAGGGAGAAAAAAAATAGAAAAGGAGGGGTGGAGTGAAGAAAAAGAAAAAGAAAACCCTTGTTTTGCCTTATTCCATGTGGTGAATGATTCTGTTCTAACAAGATTCTCCTGCCAACAAATGTAAGAACAGAAGGTCAAACAAAAGGAGGGCCTGGGCTGTGCTCATGGTGTTCACAGGAGCTGCTGAGGTCCCTCCTCAAACAGCTCGAGGGTGCATTTTGTCTCCCAAACCAGGCTTTGTGGGATGGTGGCTCGGTGCAGCACAAGGGAAGAGCCTCTCCCAGCTCCTCACAACACACCTCTGTTTTCTGAGCACAAAAAGCTGCCAACTCCATAAGCTGGGCAATTTTATTCACACTGCCTCCACATGCCTCTTGATGTGGGACTGAGCCAGCTCCTGACCTCACAGTCACGGTGGTGGTTCCTGTATTTTTCTCTCTGATACCCCTAAAGGATTAGTGGGACTGAACCAACTCCTGACCTCACAGACACTATTGTGGTTCCTATATTTTTCTCTCTGATACTCCTAAAGGATTAGGTTCATGAGTACTGAACAGCATTTTAATCTTACTACATGGCGACTGTGAGAGGACATAAGATTTTCATGCAAATTGTAGAACGGAAAGTTTTAATTTTTTTTTTTTTTTTTTTTAATTCTAGCAGTCGAGCTGACATGCAAACCTGAAAGGGACATTCTGAGAAGGCACAAAGGGCTGCCATTTATAAAATATGACTTCAAATTCTAAGACTATTGCCTGCACTGGAAAAAATATGCTATGCTAATATTCATTCATAATCTATCTGTTTAAAAGATATCCTGCCTTGCACTTCTGTCACTACAGCGTTATCATCGTATAGTGTGTATGTACCTTGAACAACCATTAATTATAACCTGTCAGCGGTGTTATATTATTTACCTCTAAATTCTTGAGCAAATGTAAATTGTTCATGAGTCTTCTAGACTTGAAAATAGAATTAAATCCTCTGCCTCAGCCAGAATTAAATCAGAGCTTTAGGAAAGCCCTGCAGGTGTTTTTAAGTTAGCACAGTACTGAATTTACTTAATATATCAATGTAGGATTTAGTTGAAAGTCAACTCAAACCATATTCTTCTCCTTCTCCCTTGTCTGTGATAACCCTACAATTAATTTTGAACAGCAAGAAAACAATTTATTCTATCAAGATGATACACTTCCTTAGTCACAAACTGCTTAAGACTTCAAACTTCAAATAGCTTTAAAAGCAAAGCATCAGATAAAATTTTACTTTGAAAAGCAGGAAGAAACTCCACACTCAAGTACATCACACTAATTCAGAAACTGATCTCTCACTACTGCGCTTCCCTAGCACTTGATTTAGGCATGGAGTTAATTTTCCAAGGTGGTGCACATTCCCCTTGAACACTATGGTTGAGGGCTGTATCAAAGGGATCCTCTAATGCTAAAGGGTGTGTTCCTTATTCAGCTGAGTGTTCAAAGCAAAGAAATTCCTTCCTCTCAGCAGATGCTTCCAAAGATTGTGTTTGAAACTGGTCATTTGCAGATCCCTCTGCTGGACTTTGTTCAGAATTCAAATATTCAATGTTTGGACCTTCAGCATTGGATGCCTTTCATTCAATGTTTCTTGTAGTCTGGGATTGTCAGATTTTCATCTTGCTGGAGATCTGTACCTAGTTCGTTAGTGAATTAATTGGCTCCCCAGGATAGCCCCTACCCAGTGTTTCCCTCTCTGAGTTAATGACAACCAGAGCTTTTTGTTAGAACTCCTTTTAAACATTGCTGGGTCATATTCAATCAGTATTCTTTGTGCAGATTTGGGATTATCTAGGGAATGATTGTGAATATGATACCACCAAATCCAATCTGAAGGAGTAAAGAGGTTGGAGAATGCTGTGAGCAGATGACTGGGTGCATTGACCTAAGGTAGCCAATGCATTTACTTTCTTAGCAATACTATTTCAGGACCAAAAGAGTTTTGCCTGCCTCAGAAACAGAGCTCTGAGCAGTGCTTTAATTATACAGAAACATTGCCACTTGGACAGATTTTCAGGTGACAGTGCTAACTCTGAAATGAGAATCCTTAAAGGTACTGGAGTAATGAAAATAAAAATCTTGGTTTACCTACTTGTGGAAGCATTGTAGTCACCTCCACAGGAGAGCAGAGTAGAAAGTAATGGTGAAAGCAAATGCCAGTTGAAAGATATATAAAGAATGTGTCACACTATAATTTTGTGGAAACATACTCAATTATCATCTTTTAAAACAATTTTAAAAAACAATCTACAAAGAATGTCTGCCATATCTTGCCTCAAATGTATGGCAGTGCAGCACAACACACTTCTATTGATATTAGAGACATTTAAAATCTGCCACAAAACAAATAATTGTAAACAATGTCCTGCTTCCTTCAGGGATACTCAACCAGGAAAATTTTGGAAGGATATCCTGATACTGATCTTGCACCCACCATGCTGTTAAGTACAATAAAACCACATGGTGATAGAAACTCTACTCTTGATTTACTTATTGCAGTACCTCTGACTTTTTGCCTGTAAAGTCACTTCTGGACCAATAATAAGCTGGAGGAAAATTAGTTTAAGAGATCACAGCCCATTGCTATGAGCAGATTGAGCAGAATTAATCCTACAGTATCTTTAACAAAATATCTTCACAGATCATTCACTGGTTTTATTTGGTTTTGTTTGGTTTTTTTCTGTTTGTTTGTTTGTTTTGGTGGTTTTTAAACCACTTGGACAAATAGAACTTGATAGATGAACACCTCATCTTTGAGAATGTGTAGAACATAAGTTATACAGGGGAAGTTTAAGAAAGATTTGTAAGTTAAAAAAAATGGGAGAGGAAAATTATAAAGGAGTCGGCTTAACTTCAATTTCTGTAAAAGCACTGAAAACATTTGTCTATTTTTGAGCTCAAAATGGCAAAGTCAAAGTCTTGATTAAAAATATATTGTATTTGTGCTCACTGAAAGTAAGTGTACTATATTTTGATAAGAGTAAGCTGTTCATTCACCAAAAGAGGTAAAATTGGAAATCCTTCAGAACAGTACCTGACAATTATAAGAAATCGCACATAAATCACAAGTGACAAATATCATACTGTCACAAGGGAATAAGTATCCCCACAATATATCACAATAATGTCATGCATGCAGTGCCCAGACCCATGGGGTATTTTGCACCCCAGAAAAGCCATGAAATTGTTCGCCATTGTACATAGCATTGGAAAGTCTGTCTCCTGTGTCCAGGTCTGGGCACTCCACTGCAGGGAAATAGAAATTGTTTGAACAAACTGAAAAGGAACTCAACATAATTTTCACAGAAGAAAGGAAGAAAGGAAATAGGAATTATTATCATTAGAGGGGTGATATGAAAATGTTTTCCAGTGTAGTATGCAGAGACATAGGGAACTTATTCTTCCTGTCTAGGATGGGTAAAATAGACAAACATGATCTTAAAATACAGTAAGGAAGATTTAAGTGAGACAAAGGAAAACTTCCTAGTGAAAAACATTATGGAGCATTTGACTAAATAATTTTACCTCTCATGCTGCATGTACCTACAGTCTGTATTTCTGTTATGTGGATAAAGTGGTTATACATTGATATGTTTGTAATTTCATGAGTCTTTCAAACCCAAACTAAGCCCCTGAGTCTCTTACTCAGAGTGTAGTTTCAAATTCCCCAAAGGGCTCAGAACATATGTATAGTATATATAGTTTATATAGCCATCTTGTTTTACATCTTTTAAAATGTCTGAACAGAAACTGTTTGAGTCCAAAATCTGGATGCAGATACCCTGGAAATTTCTGGAGAGGATTTCAACCCCGTGTTCAAGCTTGAATTATGCATCCTAAATCCCTATCTGATTTGGAGCTATTTTGTGCAAGAAAGCATTTGGAATTAATTAATTTTTTGCAGTTTTTAATTAGAAAAAGAATCTGACTGATTACATTCTCCCCTTCAATTAACTAAAATAATTTCACTTCTGGGCTTATACCTTGCATTCCAAATTGCAACTAAACATGTATAGTAAAACCTGGTGTTAGGATCCCTAAAAATAAAGGTTCAAAACAGGAATGCTCTGAGATTTTAAACTGCATGGGAATGAACAATAATGCTCTAATGTTTTAGGACAATCTAAGTTTCTTTTTTCTTCTCTATTTGTTCCCAGAAGAACACTTACTTTTATATAATGCATGAATACCAAGATTTGTGGTGGGAATACTTCACATCTACAAATGGCTGTCCCACTGGGATTTGTAGCACTGTTTTAGATTTCTGTTTCCTGCTTCAGATTTCTGATTCAGTTTCCTGAAGTTTCACCATCACACCAAATGCCTTTTCAGAAGAGTTCTGTTTTAGTACTTTTCTGATTATACACAGCTCTCTTTATATACCTCGATTGGATTACATTGAATCACACTGACAAATTAATTGAAAAACATGCTCTTGTCATAGCAAAAACATATGTATATAAAAGGCAGCAAATCATCAGCACATATGAAATATGATTTGTTGTTTTAAAAAATAGTTTATATCAAATCTTCTTGCATCCTTTTTTTGAGGAGGAAGAGAGATGTTTCCATTAGCACTGATTGAAAGTCAAGTCGGCATTGTCTGCGCCAAGAGAGAACCACAGAATCCTGTTTGACATCTAATATATTTTATGGTCTAGTACACTTCTTCAGTTTCCTCCTTAACATGTTTTGCGCTGTTTAAGATCCATTCAGTTTAAAGCAGGGCTCTCTGTTTTTGTAGTTCAAAAAACCCAGTCATCATCTTTAGGTATTTCTGCAGATCCTCACATCCTCCCATGCCTTGGCCATGCTGTCTCATTCTTCCCTACAGCTCTAAGTCAGTGCCTTTTCAGTCAGTTCACACAGCTAAAATTGCTGTCTAGATTCATCAGGTCACACCTTGGTTACTGTAAATCCCTTTTCTCTTGCCTGAAGAAATGCAATCTTGCTTTCTGCATATCTGTATAAATTCATTTTTCTAGCTCACCATTCAGGCTTTGTATCTCTCCACTGAATTTTCTATAGCATCAAAGAGAAGTCACTTGTCCTCACTTTCAAGATTGTCACCCTGCCCAACTTATCCTCATTTGTTCACCCCAAACTGTTTTATTCTTGAATCTGATCATCCTTTCTTTGTCAATATGACTGAAACCTTCATAAGTGTGTTTTGGCTTTGTCTCATTGGGACATCATACTTGGGGGTAGCTCCCCAAAAAGTTCTGCAAACCATTCTTTAAACATCCATCTCCCCTCAGAAGTATTTGTCAAACACTAAACTTCCAGTAAAGTGAGAGCATTGGCTGATGTTAATCTGAATTATTTTCTCTCTAGTCCTAGAGCCTAATGCTAGATAGTGGGTGATTGGGTATTCACTAAGTCACCAACACTAAACCAGGCCTGTAGAATTTTTGGAAGTAAGGATTAATTTTTTTTCTGAGCTTGTAGATCACTTGAAAATGTGTCTGGGCGCTAGAATAATACAGAATATATTCAGTAGTGTTCTTGTATTATGATAATACAACTATTATAATATGATTATGAGAAAAGATCAGTGAAATACTAGGCATTCCATAGAGTGATGTTTTTCTGGTTTTTTTTTCCCTTAAAGCCTGCACTTTGCCATGTTTTGTATGACAGAGGGATGTTATGATATCTGTGCTGTACTGCTCTGGTCTCCTTGTTTTACTCTGGCTCAAAAAAGACAACTTGATCATAATGTCAATCAAACTGCTCTTCCTGCTAATTGTGTCAGTGTAATGATTTTAATTTAAATGAAAAATAGACAAAGTTTGATGTTAGAACTTCTAAAATTGATTTAAGATTCTGTGCTTCACAGTGAGAGGCATTGTTCATTAGTGAACTGAGATGGAATAATTACATTGGAAGGGACCATGTGAAGCAGAGCACAGGTAGCATAGGTTGACATAGAATTGATGTCAAAAGATATTAAGTCATCTTTATTTTTTGGTAAATATCTGCTAGGAATGACTGAAACTGAGATTTGGGGAAATTATCGAGTATAAGTGAAAAGATCAGGTTGGCTTTCACAGTATTACAGCCTGTGCTGCTCAGGACCAAGATTTTTAAAAATCAGACTGTTCTAAACCCAGCATGATTAAGCTTTGGATTGGTCAGTTTTTTTCTTAGCTTTCTGTTTGTTTGGTGGGGTTTTTGGTCGTTGTTTTTTGTTGTTGTTGCTGTTGTTGTTTGGAGTTGGTTGGGGTTTGTTTTTTTCCCATACCCAGGATACATCTCTAAGATCACATCATTATTTGCTTATCTGTCTTAAAAGAAGACAGAATCAGATGTAGCTGATTTACGCATGAATTTCAGGAGAAAAATATGCAAGATTTAAAAAAATATAAAACAGGGAAACTATAGCAATTTTTTTTTTTAAATTACATTAATGACCATCAGAAGCTCCTGAAGAGTTGCAGATTATAATCCTGCTTGAGGCGCTTGTGTAGTTGAAACCCACTGAATTCAATTAACAAAATAAGAAATATTTGACATGAATTACATTTAACTGAGTTCATAAATGGCTTCCTGTTAAAAATAAGCATGTATCAATTGTATAAGTAGTGTTTAAACAGTAACATAGAGAGTGCAGTAAATAACTTCAAAACTACTGTCCTTAAGCAAAAGTTATGATTTAGTTTAGAACTTCATAGGAACACAGACATTTCATGCCAGATAAAAGCAGGCAGTGCAATATCCTATCTCTAGAAGTGACCCAACCCAGATTCTTTAGAAGGGCCTATAGCAGGCAGACACACTATGGAACATCTTCACACAAGTCTAAATCCTGATCTCACCAGCGATTTTGCTTCGAGGCTCAATCAAGTTTCAATCCTTCTTCCAAAATATATAGATTGTTCTCAGTTATTGCAACTGTAGATAATAGTCTGATATGCACATATATGTTTGTAATAGTTTTGAATCCCAAGTGCTGACTTCTGTAGCTTCTTGTAATAGACTTTGCCATTCCATTTTGTTTTCTGCATCCCCATCAATCCTTTCAGGTGTCCATTTGTTGTTATACACACAGAAAACACAGATTTACTTTTGCTCAAAGATCTTGGATTTATTTGATTTATTTCTGTATCATGAAGCCCCCCTGTGTGTCTTCACTGTTAAAGAGAATAAATCCAGAATATATCCAGTACAAACAAACCAAATACAACCTAAAAAAGATAACATAAACTTTGTAATGGTTCTCTTAACGGCTCCCAGGATTGCATGGAACATGTCATCTGTTTTAACAGGGTACATAATTATTTAAGACTCCTGAACTCTTAAGAAGTATTCACCTGTAGAAAAGTCTGTGTTCATTTAGCAGAGCTGTGGAAAATTTCTTTGACATTTTCTGTTGGAAATAACATAAATACGCACACATATGTTAAAGTCATTTGTTGTAGAGCTCTGCAAATTATATATTTTCTTCTGCGGTTATCTCTTCCCAAGAAGTTTTCCTCTTTTTGTTTTGCTCTCCAGTCTCCAAGCAATTTGATATTCCTCAGATTGTCAATGTCTTCATATATCAGTTGACTTTCTAAACAGCTTACTAGATTTGGTGTATGAAGCATTCCAAGGAAAACATAAGAGAGAGAAAGCAAAAACTTATCAAATTTTGCCACATGCTGATATAAAAAAAAAGCATGGGAATAATGGTCAGCCATAAATCTGGAAAAATAAAATTCAACTCAGATAACCTGGGGTAATTCAGAACATCTTTTTCAAAACCAGCTGAACTGATGGTTGTTCTCACACGATGCACTGAGCTCTGTGTTGGGTCAGCAAGATTCTAGAAATATGACACTTGTTTTTCTATACAGAAACTAATTAACTCCTCACTGAGACTTAAGGGAAGTTTCAGTTGATAAGCATTGGGACAATTGCTCCTAACAGTAGTAATCCAAAGGGCTGAATGCATTGAATCAGAAAGTCAAAAGAGAGCTGATTTTCAGCACAGACAGGTCTCTCCTAGGCAGTTTTAGCCGCCTATGACCAAATCTGCATTTTTGCAAGCTTTGGAAAGGGAGCAGCAGGCAAATTTAAGGTGCAGGGAGACAGCATTTGATCCAATATGAGCTGCTGCTGAGAGGGGTATTTAGGCTCATTCTTGATCTTACCATGGTCCCTCTTACAGTGCCACTCTGGCATTCATGTGACCTCAGAGTGAGATTCTTCAATCCACCACGTTGGCAGAGAAAAAACTATTAACTGTACTCCAAGGGTCATGTTCTTGAGCAGCAAGTCTGCTTCAGCTTCCTTTGAAGGAAGACTAGAAAGCCCTTCTCTGAGACCTTCTTCAGCTGCTGATCCCTGCCTCCAGTTTTGGTGTGTTTGCCTTTTGCACTGCTGGGGCAGGGACTGGCTGCCCACTTGGTCTCTTCTTCCACAGTGAAGTACAGATGAGTAGAGAAGGTTGAAGGAGAGGAGTAAAGCAGGAGCTCTGATGTAGCAGTTTTCAAATGCAGGTTTGTACCCTTGGTAGTCAAGGGAGACAAGATGGGATAGGCAGGGAAGGAGACAGAGGCAGAGAGACACCAATATTCATCCTGCTCAAAACTCATCACTCTTCACTTCTTGTAGGTTTATCTCATTCCTCCCCTGAGGAGCCAGATGATCCCTTTTGACCCCTTTCATTCCACTTTTCTGACCCCCTTTTCTTTGTACTGTCTCCCTGTCGCAGTTGCAACCTCGATTCTTTTTTCCATTTGCAACTGAGAAGCTCTCTGCCAGTTCATGCATATATTGTTTGGTGAGAGCAGCATTCTAAAACTCTACCAGCAGTTATAATTCAGAACCATTCTTTACTGAACAAATGCTTTGAAGTACATTAAGAAAATATTATTTTTAAAAATTAAGGGTTTTTCCCCCCCCAATACTAAAATCTGATTAGGGTTCAATATGACCCGCTATTTCCCAGTTTCTTTGTGATAATCCATAAAATCAACAGTAAGAGAAGGAGACTCATTGTTTGTGTACGCTGCAGTTCTGCTTAAATGTCCAGCAAATTGGAGGATGAATCATTCAGCTGATATCAGGCAGTAATTTTGGTTTTTAAAAGACAGTCCTGTTTCTATAGGTTATTTCATTAACTGCCCAACTGGATATGAACAAGTACCATACACCTGCAGTGTTTGCCATCAGTCCACATTCATCTCTTGTTTTCATACTGTTTTTCTATCTTTATGTCCCATTATTTTTGGCTTTGATCTGTGAGCTACTGCTTAGCCACTCTACATTATATATTTTTTCCCAGTCATATCTGTTTACCCTGAAGATAGTTCAAGTGCTTCTGAAAGAACAAACCCAGGCATTGGTCCAAACTTCAACTAGTCTATAAACTAATCATAACTGTAAATATCACACATTTGGTGCAGAGAAGTACATATGACTAATGAGGTTTCAGCCTCTGCTGCAGGCAGTCTTGTAATGAATGTCTTATAATGTACCCAAGTATGTCGCTACTTCCATCTGCTTTTCCTACCTTATTTTGTTTACTGCTATCAGTTAATTTTACAATCCCGTCACGATTCCTACCTCTCATTCTAAAATGGAAAAGGCGTGTGATCCTGTGTCTTGTTACTCTCACCTGATTTCGGTGCCAGCTCCATTGTTTCTGCTTTCTGCCTCTGTGCTGCTCCCTTTTCTGCCTGCACTGTCAGTACCTTGGCATGGGTAACTGCAGCAGTCTTTCAGAGCTACAGGCTGTTTCCCTTCTCCAGATTTTGAGGTGCCTCCTTCATCGAAGTGCAGACGTGGTGGCAAATTGGGAAACAGTGGAAACAGAGCCCCATGGGGACTGAGCTCTTTAGGCTTCAGGGCTTTTAAAACCCTGCTGGAACTTGGTTAGAAGAAGGTGTTGGAGATGATAAGCAAGGAGCACCTCGAGCAGGAGGCAATTTATCTCCATTCAGTTTGGAGAGAAGACAAGGAGGATATAGAATTGTCTCCGTAGGACATGTGTGCTCAATAGGAGATGTTGATACTCTTGCTCACCTCAACTGAAATAAATTGCAATTAATCTTGTCTAGACTGAGTAATTAAAAACATAGTGAGACAAATCATTTATCCTATAAGTTGTCATCAAATCAGGAAATGTTTATGCATAAAAGACCCCTTGATGGGCTCTTCTAAATAGATTGGTAATTTTTTTCATATCTCTCTTTCAGCAACTGCTGAAGCACATCAATCACTTTGGAATGGAAGCAGGAGATGGCTGGACCATATTTCCCCGAGGATCAAAGCCAGACTGTTGAATTCAGAGCAGCCAGGTTGCTCTCACTGAGAGCTGGAGCTGTAAATATCAGATGACCTTTGCAGTCTATCTAAGCATGTATCTCAAAGCATGGTATAGATAGATATGAAATAATTCCTAATCTTGTAACAGCTGTCATGGAGAAAGTCAGAGCTGCTCTGATGTTTTATCTTCTGTTAGATTCCCAGTCTTTCACCTGCCTGTATTATGTGCCTGTGATATGTTGGTTGCACAACCACTGCAGTTTTAGAGAGTTCATATTGTAACGTCTTAAAGTGTGTTATAAAGACTATTCAGGAGTCCTCAAAGGTAATTGTAAGACTGTATAGATGGGCAACTGTCAGTGAAAAAAGTGAATGTGTCTTTCTAACTTGTCAGAATTACATCATGAACTTGAAAATAAATAGGTCACATTTAGTGCCAGAGAGGTGACAGCTTGGATCCCAAAGAAATTTCAGTCTAGCCCTCCAGGGGAATCTAGTGGATGTCCTCACAAAGCGCTTCCCTGCACAGTGCAGACGTACTCTGTGTTGTATCCAGACTTTATTTTTATCACTGAAATGGAAGCACAGAAAGTTGATTACCTGCTCTGGTAGACCAGCAGGAATTAATAATTGCCATCCGATTTGCAAGGCCACTGCAAGAGACAGACAGAACATTTAAGTGATTTCGAAAGAGATGAGATTTAGCAGAATGAGAATGTTGTACCCCACCTTCTAGTAAGTGATCACCCCTAGGAAAATTGAGGCTTCAGATAGAGATCTTTGGGGAGAAACCAACTGTGAGGAAATGGATTCCTTTCTTACCTCAGGAACTGGTGCTTTGTGATATCTACTGTTGGCTGATGGTTGTCTTCATCTTTTGTAAGTTTTTATAGCTCTTGCTTATGGTTTAGCTGGCCCAAAAGTCTTGGTCTTTTCTGTGAGTCTTGTTAACTTCCACTGAAGTTCAGATATAGCTTGACATGCCTAGCTGAATTCCATGTCCAGCCTCCACCTGGCCTGGAAATAAGAATCCAGGTTCTTCTGAAAAATAAAGCAGACTCTTGAGTAATGTTTAAGATTCTCTTTAGAAACATTCCTTTGTCTGAATTTCTGAATATGGGTATGTGCTTACCTCCAGTATATTTTTCAGGACAGCAGAAAAATACCTGAGGACAGGTCAGTAGGATGGCTGTTACCTCCAGAGTAACTCCAGAGCGGGAAAGGTGGTCCAGAGCTTCTTCAGGCACTCTCACAGTGGTGTCCTCAGGTGGATTTAAGAGAGTAGTTCATTTCCTCATTGACCTCCCCATTAAAGTGGAAGAGTCCTTCCCTGCCTGAGGAATTAGGAGTTACTTGAGCAACTCCTCAAGGCAGCTGGTGACAGATGTCATTCAGGACTCTGTTGGCTGCGGAAGGATTTGGGACTCTGAAGGAACCTGAGGCATTTCACAGCTCCAAGCTGTAACAAGGACTGCTGGCCTGCAGAGCAGGAACCCCTTTAGTGAACAGGGAGATGATGCCTTCTGGCCAAACAAGTTATCAGTTTTATACGCATATCAGCCTGACCTCAGCAAATCTTGCATTTCTGATAGTCTCTAGGTGAATGGCTGGAAACTGAGTGCTCGTATATTCCATGTTTGCTGAGATAGCTTTAATCAACATTCCAGCTGGAGAAAACAGCTCTTCCGGGCCTTTTAAAGCTGGTCAGTAATCAGCTGGAGCAAGCTTGATTATGTGCATGTAGCTCACCAGTGAATACTGATTGTGAGAGACACATAAAGCTGGGATTTAAAGGCCAGCAGAAATCTGGAATCTTGCACATGGTAGATTGAACAGTACTTATGAAAAATATCATGTTTAGTATGTGATCAGTGAACCATGATCTCAGTATGAAGGCTGAGAACATAATAATATGTGGTTCTGTTTTATTTTCCCTGTCCTGCTTTGCAATGAAGAACAAAATTTCCCCAGGTACTTCCTCACACTGAGAAAAAGTAAAAAATTATTATCAGTTTTTGCCCTGTTCAGCTGGAACTTTATTGCTGTGCTGGTTTAACAGATGCGATTGGAAGAAGCTCGGCCTCCTCTTTCATGTCAGTGGTGGGTTCTTCAGAGCAGCAGGATTCGATATGGGAGCAGAATATTCTGTACTGAATGTCAGGAGCAGTTGTTACCATTTGTTGGATGTGAACTTAATGGATGAACAGCAGTGAGTTTATTTGCCAGAAATATCAAATGCTAACGAACAGCTTGCTGTAGTCCTGGCCTTGGCTTCCATCATTAACCTGATTAGACCAGAATTATCTGCAATGTTCTTGGATGCTCTTTCACTGGTATTAGAAGGTCATTAAACAATGGGCATATATTTTGCAAGCTCCACTGGGATTTCTTTTCATTTCAAACAGGTAAAAAAGGATTTTATGTTTCATTTTGAAATGCAAATTTTTATATCAGTTGGCAGATTCTCAACTTCAAGCAGAGAGAGCCTGAAATGATTGGATTGCATTGCTAACATTTTTGTTGCTTTCAGTTTAATTGTAAAAGGTGAAGAAGGGTTGGTTGGATTGTTTGTTTTTTTGTCAAAGTATGACCTTCACCCTTTAAAAATCACTTGAACATCATCTGTTTTGTTTTCCAGATATTTTGCTTGTTTTTAAGGACAAAGTGATTTTGATCATAATAAGGAAAAATAATATGAATTCCATCAAATACATGCTGTTCTGGTGTTTGTTATTTGCATAAACAACTATATTATAATAGTTGTGTAATTGACTATCATCAAGAAGCTCAAAACTCACAATAGAAATACGAGTAGATGAACCAGAAGAAAATAGAAAGTGTGTGAAGACAGTTTATAGCACTTCACAGTGTTCAAGTTTTCATAAAGAAAAGAGTTTTTAAATTTTAGGCAGGAACTTTCACCCTCCTGCCTGTAACAGATTCTGTCTAGATGTTTTATATCATTGCCCCAATGCAAATATTGAATAATTGTTTCTCACAAATGAAAATGGGCTATTTTCAAATCTTAAATTTGGCATTTGCATGGCTATAGCTGGCCCTGTTGTAGTATCAAATCTCAGCTTTTTTGTTATTTTTTTGGCATTATCCTCCTTAATATTTCCAGGATGAAAGATGAATTTTATCTCATCTTGGATTTTGTGACAAAGAGTTCTGTTAACTAAATCTTCTCCAGCAGACTCCCTGTGGTCCTGGATGGGTGTAGTTGTGGGGCGATGTGGTGCCCAGTTTAGCCTGTAAAAATCCAAATGTTGGCAAAAAAATGTAAACTGGGGGAGGGGCAGATACAAGCCCAGATTTCTAAGATGCCTTGTGGCAAATCACTTTCTGTGGGTCCTGGTAGTTCTGTTCAGAGCATGTTGTGTTTAGAGAAGCAGGACTTCCCATTGCTGGTAAAGCTGCCACATTCATGGATGAGGCAGCTCTTCCCAGAGCAAAGCTTAGGGAGAAGGGGCAGATAGAGTTCATCACTCAGGGAAAGTAATTTTTGTGCTGTGAGACTAATGAGGATATGCATAGGAGTCTCAGACTTAAATAAGCTTACTTTTTCCTTTAAGAAAAAAAAAAAATCAACATTTGTCTGGCTCTGGTTGTGATGAGGGGTGTTGTGAAGTTATTTCCCCTCTTCATTATATAGGCAGCAGGACCCTATTGTTAGTGCTGAGAAGTATGAGACAGGTGCATACACTTAAACAATTTTTTCCCCAGGAAACCCCCTTTTATTACATAAATATTCTTATTATTTTACTACCTTCCCTTTTAGACATTGAACTATGAAGCCTAACCCACAATCCCAAGCTGCCTCTCAGCCAAGACCCCAGCAGTATCAAAACCTTCATTTTCCACTTGACAGCATCTGATGTTTTTATATGGCTGTTAGTACAAAACACTGCAGCATGCTGCATATTAAAAATGGAGAGTAAATAAAATAGATGCTGATATGAAGTTGAGTAATGTGACGGGTTTTGAAGAGACTATTATTAAAAAGCACAAGAAATTCTAAATGACCTGTACTATTTTCATATTTAATTCAGTAAAAGAATTAATTATTCAGCAGTTGAGGATGCTGTTTATTTTCCACTCTACTGCACTGGCATATCACAAAATCCAGTGCTCTACTCCAAACCAACAGGGCCACTTAGTCATCTAAATACATATATAATGCAGACAACTTAGTGAGTTAGATCTGGGCAATTAATGGATCAAACGTGTTTTGAGACAGATTTGATGACCTCGTTCATACTGGATATTTGCTTTACAGCACCAGCATTGATACTGAATCCACTGGGGCTGTAACTGAATTGAGGATTTCTCAGACTGTCCCTGGATCATGAGTGTAGCTCGTGTGAAGTGATGTTAGGAGCGTGGCTGCCTGCTCCAGCCCAGGACTCCCTCCTGCCAGGAGCCAGCCTGGGGACCTGGCGTCCCTACCCTGGCTAAGGGGCACTGCTGCCACTTTGCTGTGTGCCCGTTCAACCAGCAGCAAAGCTGAGCATCCCAGAGTGGCCCAGAGATGGGCACAGCACACTGGGGGTGCTGACAGGGTGTGCACATGTTGGAACCCTGAGTTCTGAAAATGACCCTCAAAGACACACTGCGTTTGATCTGAGACCCTGGAAAAAACTCCCTTTATTGTATGATAGCACTGAAGTTGTTGCTGTGTAGTTAAAAAGAAATTTGTTATGTCACTGGGTGAAATATGTAGAGATATAGAAAATAAGGTTTATGGGATTTAGTAACAAGATGAAAGATTTGGGTGTTGGTTTCTTCTTCCTTTTTGTCCTTTCTTCATCACAAACCTGGGTTTTTAGGTATTGGTGTAAAAATTCCGCAATGCGGCTTGTAGATGAATGCTCACTAGATTATAAGTAAAAATAAATTAGTTAACATTTGATAATTGGATAGTTTGGGCTTTAAAAGGCCTTGGAAGTTAGAACCCATAGCCATCTTTTACACCTTATATCTAGATGGCACATTCCATGCAGCCATGCCTTAGATAAGAATTAATAAACATCAAGTTAGAAGAACTCTGTCTTTTAATGTAAATCCTGAAGAAAAAAACTCCTGAGACAGAGGCAAAGCGAACCCAGAGCCTCACACGCACAGTGTGCCACAGGTGAGGTGTGGCTTTCCACAGCTCCTGTGGGTAGGACTCACAACATACAAACTCAGGCAGTCAGGGCCCCTTCCCCTTTTCAGCTGAGGCAGAAGGGCACTGGTGGAAGCACACACACACTCACACACACTCACACACACTCTTGGATCCCTTGGGTGCCAGCATTTCCTGCCTTTTCCAGCTGCAGACAGGACACAGTGACACTGGGTTTGTGCCCTGGTTGTGTTGAGGCACAGAATCTGTCATGGCACACAGCAGTACCTACAGACTGCAGAAAGAAAGAGCTCATGCTGGGATTTTTTGGGATGCAGGGCTCAGGCAGGGCAGCAATGGAGCTCCTTCTTCCTGGGGACTCGGTGCCAGATGGAGGTAGCTGGCAGGTCCTGGAGAGGGAGAGCTGCTGCAGAGGTTCATAGCTAATGAATAACCAACATATGCAACCCAGAGACACTGTGAGGTGGGAGCCAAAAAGCATAACCTAAATAATTCATGGGACTTGACATATTTGTTGTGAAAAAATAAAAATATTGACAAATTGGATTTTGACTTGAGATTTGTTGTTTCCCACTGTTCTATGCCCAGCCCCCACACCCAACTTGATTTTTAAAGATAAAGAGTTTCTATGAATATTTAAATAAATTCTTCTGAATAAATGATGTATTAAATCAGATTTTAAAAATCCAACCCTCCCTATCCTCTTTAGGTTCTTGAGTATAGTAATCAACCTGAATGTAATACTTTGAATTTCTATGAAGATACCTGAAAATAAATGTATGGTTGTCTATGAATAAAATAAAACACATCTGCCATTTGTAAAAAATATAATCCAGTGCACAATGATACCAAGTAAACAAAATATTCCAAGTTCATTGTGTTGTGAATGACAAAAGAGACTCAGAACTCAGTCTGCTGCTCCTTGCACATGTTTGTGGTACAGATCCTGTGTGTCTTTGCTGACAGCACAGCTCAAAATTCTTCAGTACAGGGAATACTTGGAAGACTGCAAAGCTCAGATTTCAAGTTTCCTGAAATTTGGGGTGCAAAGATTGCAACTTCAGAATGAGGAAAGCAGGACTTTGCTCTGCCAGCACTGCTGACATCCTCTCCATCTGCTCTGTTTCTTAGTTTCTCTATGTGTAAATTGCAGTTATACTGTTTGGGAGGAGTAGAAAGCACAGCTCTCTTACATTTTTGACACTTTTTCTAGATCTTTAATTTAAATTGTAATAGCTGAAGTGTTTATTGACGGCTTCGGTGACAGGGTCCCCATGTTCTTGTAGAGTATGAACAAACACTTAATCATAAGAGTTTTATTAGCTCACTGAAGTGGAGATTTGGTCCTCATATGGACAAGATCTGGATGTTACCTGGACAAATCTGGACTCTTCCAGCAAAACCACAGCTTTTAAAGAAGGATATTTTAATGAGACATAGCAGAGGGCTTTGCCACTGACTGGTCTCTGGGGATCCCAGGGACTTGAACACAAGTAAATATTAGTGTTGAATATTTACTCAAACTTTCTAAAGAAGAATGAAACAAATTTAACAATTATTGGGACCCAACCCTAAAACTATAGTTTCCTAAATAGTGATCACTAATTTTCATCAATCTTGGAAATTCCTGTTTAGTTGCTTAGAATTTTTGTGGCCTCTTAAAGTAACTTCACTTTCACGTTGATTCATGAATATGGATTTGAGATGCAAGCCCCAGGGTTTAAAGCTTTAAAGCATTGGCCCTCAGCTATAATTTACAGGATATTTTTGTTGTGTGCTGGGAATTTTTCTGGCCTAGGAGGCAGATTTACTAACTTAAATCTTGTAAACATGCTGTCTTTTGAATATCTTATAATTACTGATTGACTTGTGTCTGCAAGTAATAGAGTGAGCAGTGCTGTGATGGCATTCAGGAAAAAACGTGGTCTTGTTCTTTAAATGCATCTTCCCCATACCACCATTTCTGTGTAGAGCTTTCTATATTTGTTGTTGTAATGAAATGCGTAACTGAAATTAACAGCAATGAAAGGATCTTTGAATGCTCTTGCAGTAGTTTGTCTTGCAAACTTTCCTCATATAATTTGTGGATTGGCTCAATGGACTAAGGATCTCCGCTTCTATAGATAGATTAATTAAATGTGAAATATATTTGCCTTAATTCTGAATTTCTTACCATTTGCATGGATAAGAAAAATTGAGGAACATCGTCCCTAAAACTTCTGAGATTTCCTTTCATTTCTCATTTTTTATTTTTCTACCATCTCCCATGTTTAATTAAAGTTTTTCTGGCAGTATATGAAATTAACATCTAGTGGTAATTACTTTGAGTGATTACAATAATTTCGAGATGTATAGAAGTTTGTTTCTGTGTCTGTTTAATTTGCTGCTCCAGAAATTATCTTAAAATGTATTGCTTTATAAAAGAACTTTACTGAATGAACTGAGTTCCACTCTCTTTTTTTCTCTCTTTTTGATTACAATATATCTTCTTACTGTGTCCATGTCAGTTATATCAAAATCATATTTAAGTAACCAAGAAAATTCAGCAGTGTTTTAAGTGTGAGCATAAGGATGAAACAACTCCTAGGAGATGAATGCTTATTGTCAGTTTGTAGAGAGGTTTCCGTGATGTACAGTTTGCATTTGCTCAGATGATAATACCTGGCTACAGGTGACCTTTCAGCATGTTCCCCCTTCCTATTAAACCTCTGTTGTTGCTTAAAATAAAGTGACTATTCGATAAAACTCAGCAAAAAAGCCTCAGGGCTACTCACTTCTAAAAAAACAAACTGAACCTATCAGATAAAGCTGTCAGGACTTGGGCTTTATCTAACGCTGCACACTCTTTTATAAATTGATTCACTTTTCTGCCAACCCCACATGTCCGTGAAATAGCTTGGCTGCAGCTACAAGTACAATTATTATTCTGCCCGGGGTGATTTGTGTGGTCTTAGAGCCCAGCACACATCCATTTATACTCGGGAGATGGGAGATAAGGCAGACACCAGCCTGAACTCCGGGTTGGCAAAGCCACGGCTCGGGGCAGCCCAGCCCTGAGAGTGGGCACAGTCTGGGGGAGCTGGGCCAGCCACAGGCACAGGCACAGCCAGGCTCGGGGACAGTCCCACTGGAAAAGCCATGGCCTTGACACCTGGCTGTGTGCAAACCCTGTCCCAGAGGGATCTGACTGTAGGAGGGCCATTTGTGCTCATGGGTGTCTGCAGGTGCTTACAAAAATCAGTGGCATGTGCCTGCTCTCCTGTACCACAAACATAGGCAGTTATGGGCATGTGTGTTAAGACAACTTCGTAATTGAATTGTTTGCAATTTTATATAAACCAAAAGAAGTCTTTTCTTTTTTCCAGGAAATTTCCCTCTCCTTTTCCTTTTCCCTTTCCTTTTCCCGTTCCTTTTCCCTTTCCTTTTCCCGTTCCTTTTCCCTTTGCTTTTCCCTTTGCTTTTCCCTTTGCTTTTCCCGTTCCTTTTCCCTTTGCTTTTCCTTTTCCCTTTCCTTTTCCCTTTCCTTTTCCCTTTCCTTTTCCCTTTCCTTTTCCCTTTCCTTTTCCCTTCCCTTCCCTTCCCTTCCCTTCCCTTCCCTTTTTTCCTCCAAGGGTTAATACTTAAACTCATTACTTTCTTAGAGTGGGGAAAAAAGTTAATTTTTAGATGCACACCACTTTGCTAATAACAGATCAGGGAGCTTCTCACTCAGAGCACATGGCTGCTTGTATCTGTGCTGTGGATCTTGTATTTTCATTTCTTCCCATGTAGCCTGCATAGACTCACTGAGGTACAGTGGAATGTGCATGTGCCTTTATCTACTTAGTTTAGCAAAATCCAGCAAAGATTAAACATGGAATAATCTCAGAATGTAATGACTAGATATAAAAATATAATTACTTTGGAGCTATAAAAGCAGACATTAAATGCAGGTATAGGGGTAGTGTCTAAAACTATTTCATTTTATTTTAAAAAGTAAAGAAACCTCTACATTAAAACATGTCAGTATTTCAAATTTATAATGTTCATTCAACCAATTGTAAAGAAAAAGCAGATAACTAACAAAATAAATAATGAGATAAAGTACAAATATGCCACCTTATATAATCATTATAGGGTCTTATTTTCTCACGAGTAGAATTAGCTTGCCAGCTGGCAATTGGAAATACATTTTGCTAAAAAATCTAGTTTGAAATTTGAGTGATGGGAATAGTTGTCTAAAGTACACTATCTTTTCTTAAAGCAGAAAAAATAATTAATGACCCTTATGGGTAATTTTATGCCATTGCAGAGCTTGCTAATAAAGCTGCTTGTATTGCAGTATGTCAGAATATTGTTCTGATAAAAGTTTTCTATTTAAATGACTATTTCTTCAAATAGAAAATTCAAGAACATTGTGAGTAAGCTTAAATATTTCATTTTTTTTCAATATTTCATAAGGCTTTTTCTAGTTTGTTTTCAATTACAATTTTTTTAAAAATGGCTTTTTATTTTTTTTATCATAAACTCAGGTTCCCTACTCCCTGCCCCAGTGGCCTGGTAGAAAAAAAAAGTAATTGCTTTTATAAAAACCTTCTGTCTAACTGGAGTTTTAACTTAAATTATCATAAAAAGGCAAAATAGAGAGTTCTCAGAGTTGGCAAGGAAGAATCTGTCTCTGGAGTGCTTGGACAGACTGACATGTGCTCACAGCCAGTGGAAATCCAGCTGCATGAGGCACTGAGACCACACCTCTTCAAAGGGGAGCCCTGAAAGTTGTTATTGTTTCATTCTCCTGGAAAAAGATCCAACAGATAGTACTATTACTAACATTCCTAAAATAGGGACCTAAAGGTTTAATTAATTTGATTAAAGAAAAGTAAACAAATATGGAAAAGTTCAGAGAGCCTCAGTTCTCACTGATGTCACGGAAAATGTGTTGACTGGGCATTTTTTAGAAGTCAGTCACATGTTGGAAAGCAGCTCATGCAATGCTGGGAGCAAAGAAAATAAACACACAGGCACTGGAAAATAAAGACAATTGTTTCATAGGATGTGGCAACTAGAGAAAATGTCTCTCTCCTCAGCCAAACCCAGTGTTCACAGCCATATTTCCCACCACCAGCATCAGTGGTCAGATGAAAAAATGCATGTGTATCGTTTGCACTTCTTTTTCTTTGCTGCTCCTGTACTGAACAAGAGGACAAGTTCCAGTCTCTAGGGAATAGCAGTATTGCTGAGCTGCACCATCTGTGAATACAGAGATGGAGATTACTCACAGATCTTAGAGATCTAAACCCAACAATGAAGAATTATTGAAGGATGTGCCTAGAGTAATAAAGAAATAGACGTGTAAAAGTACAGAGATGAAGCTACATACTTTTGCTAGGAATGTGTGTATATACTGTGTTGAATTTTGGCTCAAAAGTCTTTTTTTCACCCATATTAATTCTACTACCTTGTGACTGAGAGCAAGCTTGCAAATTAACACGTTTCATAGGCTTTTGATCATCACAAAAATATGTGAAGTTTCTTTGAAGCTCCAGTATTAGCCTACCATGCTGCTCTGGGAAAGGATGTGACTGACTCAGAGATGGTTTAACGCTGGATTTGGCCTTCAGGCTCCCAGCTAATGGTTTTGAGTGTAACTAAATGTGTACAATAAACCAAACAGGCTTCAGTTTGGGTTTGGTCCTGTTTTGTTTTGTTTTTCACAATTGGCACAGAGCAATGCTATTTAAAGTGTGAAAAGAATTCTGCTTAAAGAAACTGCAAAGTGGCAGAACAGTTTTCCCTAGGGAGAGAATGTGCAATATCAAGCATACAAACTATAGGGTCCACTGAATAAGAAAGGGTACAAGGAAAACTCATTTTGAAGGAGCAGAGATCAATATTTCCTGCAGCAAATGCTGGCAAAAAAGTAGCATCAAGAAGAAAGATGCTGTAACATTAAAAGAAACAAGATTTACTATATTACTTATGGCATAGAAAAGGACTGAGGTATTTTTTTAAAATGATTGGTGGAGTAAACTCAGGGCTTTGAAAGATATGGCTGTACCAGCATCTTAATATAACACACAGATGGATGTTAGTCTCACCATTTATCTTAGTTCAGTTGCTCCAGAGTACAAAACAGATATACTGGTAATTAAATTAAACTTGTTGTTTCTTTCTTTCTTTCAGTATTGGTTAGCTAGAAACCATTTTTTATGACTTAGCAATAACAAGCATTGATTTGTGTGCCTTGTAATCTATTTGTTCTTGCACGCATCTCACCCCCACCCACCCACTCTCTCAGCTTCGAGTAATCACAATGCCACAGTGCTGGGGGGGGGAACACAATTAATTTTTAGCATGTAATCACTGTGAGAAGGTCATAATCCCTCACTTTTAGCCAGCTGTTGTCACAATTTCACACTGACAATTCTGGCACAATGAATGAAATGTATAAAAATTGCCCTCAACGAGAGAGAGTCCCCATTAAGTCACTCGGTTACAGGATGGAGAGAGACTGATTTATGCCCTGTGCTGTGTATAAAGTTGTAGTCGATTCACTTTGAACAAAAATGTTAAATGAACTAATTAAAGAATAAGCCCTAACCAGATGGGTTTGTTGCTGCATCAGTAAATACAGGCCAGTAATAAATGATCTGCAGATTCAGTTTTTAAACTATCCATGGATAATTCTAATTAAATTGCCCTGCTAAAAGTACACCAAAACACCATAATAAATGCAAAGTATCTGATCCAGAAGAATTGCTGGAGTGTGTTGCAGCATATTAGTTTCATTATGTAAATGGGAGCCCCAGAGGGTTGTTCTGAGGGCTAAACCCTTCCCTTCCAGAGGTAGAAATATGTCAGAGTACCTGCTTTTCCTAGGTAAAGACTTGACAAAATCATGGTGTGTATTCTTCTAAAGGTGTCAAACTAGGTTTTAGCAAAAAGAGATTGAATTTTGTTTCTATATCAAGAGATGAGGGGGAAAAACATAATTTATAGAGAGTTGTGAAGGACTTTTTCAAAGTGAGGTTAATTTTGAGCCAATTATCTGAACAGATAACTGGAAACTCTGACAAATGGACGTGCACATCAGCTGACAATTCTGCTACAGGAGATTGAATCTTGGGTGGAAAAGTGAGGGTTTGGGCCCACAGAGCTTTTCAGCTGCAGCCACACTCAGTGGAGGTCCTCACGCCACAGACCACATGAAGAAGCTCTGGGACCTCTCTAGAACTAAACATTTCTGACATGTTTATCTTAGGACGATTAAAATCTATTTAAAATACATAATCCTTTGGAGGAAGAACGGAGGAAATCACCACCTCTCTCTTTTGATCTGCTCTTAATCACAATTTCCTACCAGCAATTCTGACACAAGAAATCAATTATACAAAAATCATCCTACTTCATATATTAGAAACAGGTGTTTGTTTCATTAAGTCCATTTCACCAGCTTTTTCACTTGGCCACACTTCAAGATTTGGCAAAAAGAGGATTGTTTTCTCACTCTCTCTCCCCCATCTCTCTTGGCCCTCTCAGTTTCTCTTTGCTCTTTTCTCTCCTCACTTGTGTTCCCTTGCTCGTGCTCTCACACACCCTGTCACACACTTGCTTTTTCCCTTTTGTGCTCTTGCTCTTTTTCCCTCCTACTTATTTTCACCTCCTTTCTCTCTCCCTTTTCCTTCTCCCTTCTCCTATCTTACCTTGTCTGAATTTCCCACTGCGAAATTGTATGAAAATGAGATGCAAATTATAAATTTGCAGTCGGTTCTAGAAGTATCAGAGCCCTTAAAAATAACTGTATAGAATTATGTATCAATGCTCAGTCTCTGAAATTAAGAAAATGTCGCTGTAGGTGCAAAAACTTTATTCTTTATATTTAATATACTTAATAGTCCTTAATACTGGAAGAAAAGTGGACTTCAGAGCTCATCCAAGCTGATAATAACCGAGGACTTGGAAGATCAGAGGCTGTATTTACAAGATAATGTTCAATACCATATTGCAACCTTACAATATTAGATTCTTACCAAACCATTTATATTTTTTCAGAGATGAGCTTCTGCTTGCTGCCATTGTGCCACTGAGAGGAAGTAGAGAGAAGTATTTACCAGGGGTGTTTGCAGCATTTAATCAATAGATGCTCTAACCTTGGCAGCCTCTAAAAATCAGCCCACTGCTACAGGTGTCTTTTAATCCTGCTACCCTACCATGTCTGTCTCTTTGATGTGGCAATTTAATTAGCAGAGCACTAATTGCTAGAACTCTGCGAGCTTCACGGCCACATCTTAAAAACCAGCTCCTTTTCCAAAATAAAAATAATAATGATAAAAAATCCCAATCTCTTTGAATTGTCATTACAGAGAAACCTCTTCCTAATTTCCCCAGACTTTTTTATTACTTTTTTTCCTCTGTTTTTCTGTCTACTCGGACTTAAAGAAATCCTTGCTGTTCCTAATCTCTTTTCTGATTTTACCTATCTTACCTTCATTTCCCTAGTTTCTCTTGTGTATCTAGGAAACCACTTGAAGGGTCTTGTTCCTGTTTTTGCATCCTGAATGTGGCCATATCAATATCCAGTGCAGGAAAAAAAGATTTAAAAAAAAGCTGTTCTGTTTGGTTGGTTTTGTTAAGCAGGATTTCCTCCTACATCATGTTTCTGATTAGGCTCTAGATTTGGGAAGTATGTAGAGCACTTTCTTATTTAATTTTGGTTAGGGAAGCAGCTCAGCACACTTGAGCCTTATTCTTTTCAATATATAACCATCCCAGTTTAGACAAAGCCTGCCTCCACAAAGCCACTGGTATTTTAGAAAATTTACGTGATGTTAATAGAATAGAAATATTTTTATGATGCTGCACTTAGCAGTGTTGAACTCCTGGACAAAACTTAGGGACTTCCTATAGCTCTGGCTGTCCAGAGTTTACAGAGATGCCAATGGTTGTAGTGAATCACTGGAGCAGGGAATAATTATAAATATTTTGGGGGTGATAAAAGAATGTTGTCAGATTTAACGTCTGTCATGTCACTTACTTGAAAGAGATGTACATCCCAACTTGTGATTTTGAGAGGATTGTCTTAGGTTAAATGGAAAATGTGGATATTTGTTAATATCCACATCAATCAATTTCCTTTCTTATAAATAGGGAAGAGAAGAGAGAAACCCTTCAGGGGATCGGAACATCTTGAGGATGTTCTTTTTCAGAGAGTCCCTTTATGTAAAAAATAAGCCCCATGGCAAGTGAAAGGTGAAATGGTGGCTGCTCAGGAGAGTGAGAGCTGACTAGGCACAGAACAGGAATTCAGTTTGGTGCAGAGAAGGTTTCTAATTTTAGAATCTGATTTTGCAAGTGCCTCAGCGTGTACATAACCCTACTCACAACCAGAGAGGAAGGAAGTATAAACACATGTTTCTGCAAGACCTTTTGTGCAATTTCTGAATGGATTTTTCCACAAATCCTGAGATAAATTGATGGTAGTAATTAAACAGCCCAACTTTGTTTGGTTTGGAGTGCTTTTGGTTTTTTTTTTTCCCTTTTTGATTTGGGGTCACAGAAAATCTTTCTGTAAAGAATTAGGTGTTTTTCCATATATAAATAGTATATTAAACATAATTTGATGAGAACCCTTATCTGGTTTAGGGGATTTTAAAGATGTATATAAATCTGACTTATTCTTTCTTCTCTTTCCTCGTGTTTGTAGCCTTGATTTTTTTTTTTTTTTTAAATCACAAGTGCTGTCAAATCAAGTCATGCTGTGGCTGAATATTATCTTCCAGAGACCTATATGGCTTTCACTGGGCTTTTTCTTAGTGAGTCATTTCTCTGAGGATTTTTCTCTTATTGTGCTGAATACAGTTTCACTGTGATGAGGCTCTATTATCTGTGACATGTTATAACCGTGCTTATACGTGTATTTTGTAGCAATATCTTTAAAAACAAAGAAAAATGCTTTTCTAGAAATGGGAGGGAAATAGATTACCTGGGGGAAAAAAAAAAAAAAAGAAAGGGGGCATCTGTTTTCAACATTTTGATATTTTTTTGTATACATAAGTCTTGCACCAAAACTACTTATGAAAATCAGGAAAATGGAATTTCTTTTTAGAAAGCCTTAAAAATGAGCATCAAGGGTAGCAACCTCTCAGCTGTTCCCAAGTGATGAGTGAATCAGGCTGGTGGCTGGAGCAATTCACTCAAACATGGCCTAGTTTTATGTCATAGTGATTTTAGGATTGGGCTTATTCCACCATGGCTGAAAACCAGAAAGCAAGAGATCTGACCAAAGTATTCATTTTAACGCAAATTAACTCTAATAATACTTTGTGTTAAAAAGATTTTCTCTTAACAAAACCCCTAAAACTTTCAAGGTATTGAAATCTACCTTTTTTGAGGAGTATTGGAGGAAAATATGGCCTTCAAAATCTTAGGGTTTTTTGATCCTCTTAACTTAACTGATTCAAATGTATCTCGCAAATAAAAATCTTAGTTTATGGCATTACTGTGGGAAAATAAACTAGAAGTATTTCATTATTTCTGTCTATAGGTTTTAATCTCTGACTCAAATCACAGGACTTGGTGAATGAGTGGCAGTGATGTGTAGTCAATCACGTGTGTGTGTGTGTGTGTGCATATATGCACCTTCAGACACAACGTAATCCCTTTAGTTTGGGCTTTTTTACAGGATAAAATTAACTGGAATAAATAATTCTCAAAGCAAAATACGTAAGTCTAGTAAGTCTTTATTTATTAAGTGCTGTTTTATTTGAATGGGCATCACAAGCTCTTATTGGAATTATTTCTGATTTTTAGCTGAAAATTATTTGTATTTGCTGTATTTACAGAAAAGTGCTTCTGTCATTTTCCTTACAAGTTTTTTTAAGACTTAGAGGAAAATAAGAGTGCAGCTTAGGAAGCCTCACTGACCAGCTTGCTGTTACCACTATTTAATCAGAAATTGGGAACATTTACATCACTAGAGTCTCCTTGCTGCATTTTAAATAGGTTCTTCCATTTGTTTTGTGAGTTTCCCTGATTAGTTATGAATCATTGTTTTGTTTTTATTTGAATAAGGCTCACTGCTAAACAAAAGTCTTTAATTCTGGGCTGGGAAGCTGCCCGAAAAGCACAAGGGATGAAGTTTTCTGTTCCAAACATCAATTCAAAATGTCTCTTCAAGTTAATGTGATTTTTTTTTCCCCTCAAATCTGGTTAAATCAGTGAGAAAGTGTCATGTTTATGTTGAGAAATATCATTCTAAATTTGTCTATCCAAGAGTAGCTGTAGAGGATGGTCAAGTATCTCATCCAGGAACATCTGAGGAGTGAGTCCCAGGCACTTCCCCCTCTGGGAGCAGCAGGAATAATCTCCTGGGCTGAAAGAGGTGCCCAGACCATCAAAGTGAGTCTGTGTTCTTATGGACACTCGCTTGGATGGACTCTGTGGCTGTTTCTGTGCACTGGATGGGGTTTGATTGTGTGGCTCATTTCACTGCAGCCTCTCGCTGTCTCCTTAGCAAAGACTTGTCAGAAATGGAATAGGTTTAAGGGGAAGAAAGGTGGTGGTTTTTTTCTCTCTTTGTTTAGTTTAGTTTAGTTTGTACTGAAATCTCTCTCTCTCTGTATAAATATATGATAGTAGTGTAACTTTTTTTTTTTTTTAAATACCACTAGTGTTCAAAATCATGTTTGTGTTTCAAAATTAGGATGACAGCTATTGCCTCTTAAGAATTTTAGTGTCAGGCTCCTGTTGTAGCTGCTCTGTGCATTTCCCATGCGAGATATAAGGAGACATTTAGACACTGGAAGTTATGAAACCCTGTGTACTTATGTTCTGATGTCAAGAGAAATGGGGATCTTTTGCCATTTTGGGAGAATTTCAATTCAGGTAGTGTGGAAAAATAAAAATAAGAAAGTTGATGGTACTAGAAGGAAAATTTTGTGGTGGAAGACTGACAAAATGCGCAACATCTGGGGACAGAGATCCCATACTTATTTTTATAACACCCTTAAGTCAGGTCCTATTGCAAAATGCACTGTATAAATGTGTGATGAGAAACCTGGTCTGCCCTGAGTGTCTCATGGTTTCTATAAAGGTGATTTCCTGGGTGTGGAGGACAAATGATTCACTCAGGATCGTGCAGGAAGTGTCACAGACACAACAGCTAAGTTCAGGACTGTTCAGAGAGTACCCATGAGTGGCAGCAGGAATTTGTAACTTGCCCTTGTGTGGTTTTGTAGGAAAAATCTAACAAGTTACCCAGTAATTTGGTAATAAATGTGAGAAGGGGTCCAAGGTAATGGGTAGAATGTAAGTATAGGAGATCTGCCTTTTGCACGTGTGGCTGTAGATGGTCAGACTTTGTCTGATTCCCTTTAGATCTGCCCTTGAGGCTTTGCCACTGTGGCACAAGCAGGTGGAGAGAAGGGAAGTGACCAGCATGAGCTCATCCCTACATACTCAATTACCTTTGGAAAATTTGTCTGGATTGCTGCGTTGGGCTGGATAGCACAGATTTAGAGTAGATGGAGAAGCTCACAGTTGTGGGGAGGAATCAAAAATTTTAGATCAGTGATGAAAACTTAGGAAAGGCTGTGTAAAAGTCCACGTTTGAAAATGTTGAATAATGTTATCATTCTGCAGAAGGTTTTCTTATTTTGCTTCTTAGAATCAAACAAACTGCTCAGTGCCCTTTAGGCATATATGTATTTTTAATAAGTCCTTATCTTGCAATCCACTTTGAAGCAAAAACTAAACAATAAAATAGAATAGAGGTAGGAAAAAATAAATATTTTAATGAAATCCATGACTTAAACTGAGCCAATTCCGTACATCGTATGTAGGAATTTGTTTTATGTAGTAAGTAAATTAATATGGCAGTGAGATTTCCAACTGGAGCGCACATTAATTTATTTTTATTGGAGTATTTTATAGTTTGTGTTTTTTATACATTATGAAATGTGCAAGGAGTCTGCTACCCAGAACACAAGGCTCCCTCACACTCACACATTGCTTAACCCAGTTGTGCTAATAAACCTTTATAGGCTATGTTTTCCCAGCCAAAATCTTAGCACAGCCTCAGAAGCTCAACCTGCTAAAATTTATGGGAAAACAACAACAGCTTGAAGGAGAAAAATGTGGTAGCAGAGGGGAAAGGAAATGTTCCTGTTCTCCCCACTGAGAAGACAAATGATGAGAGACTTTTTTCTTATTCTTTTTTCTTTTTTTTCCTCAAACCTCACAGTGTTTCCCTTGCTTTCTATAAGAAAAATTAGCCTTAAGAAAAAGAAATTCAATGATCATAAAGCATGAAGAGAAAGAGGAATTGATCTTGGATACAAGATGGGATTGAGTTATAATATAACAAGTTACAGGTCTTTTCCTACTGAAAAGCAGAACCAATTGATTTATTATCGTGACTCTCAGCTTGCATTTTTTTGGTAAGGAACTGTAGATGCAAGGTAGCACGTCTCCTTTGATTTGCCACACTATGTCTTAATTACCAATGCTAGAAGTTCATGGCAGCATTTTCCAACTTCAAAGGTTTCAGCAGCTTAAACAGCATGAATGGATCAGATTTGTAAGAACACAGTGACAATGATATGGTGTCTTCATATTTTAGAATCGTCGGTTCATTTTTTATTTATTGTACATCAAAGTGAAAGTAAGCACACAGAGAAGATAATAGGTTTAGTCAGCATTCTCTTCTTTTGCTACCAGAGGAGTTGAAAACATTCTCTTGTTTCAAGAACTGGGATTCAGAACTGCGGTTAGCAGGGAGGGTGTTATTCTTATGGAAGAGGTGAATATTCTTAAAATTCTATTCCAGATATCTTTGAGCTTTGCCTACTTTTTGATATTTGCTTCGTTATGACTCAAAGAAACTCTGCAAATATGCTGGGAAAAGGATGGTGTCAGGGGAAGAAAATGTGGCCCATGAGATCAAGGGCACGGCATGGGTGATTTTGATTGTGTAGAGCCCAGTTTAGCAGATCATTTAGGGAATTATTTTAGTTTAAGAATGGAAGCAGCCATTCCTAAAGATGTGGTGTGGTTAGAAACACGAGCAAGTCTCTCTCAGTGGGATTGCTGAGTGGATGTCAAATTGTTTACTCGGTGCAGTGGTGAAATGCAGCAGAATGATGGTACAGCCCTGCCATGGTCCGTGACAAACTGGAGCATCTCAGTTGTGGGGATTACTGGAGCACTGAAGAATCTTTAATCAGGTTGGGGATGACTAGAGGATGATTGCCCCAATTCAATATGAATGTTGTTTTTAAAATAGCAATATCTGTAATATTATGGCAATTTATTTTGTGTTGCGGTAGAGAATTGAGATGTAGCCCAAATTCTTATGTAAATTACCTTGAATAATTATATAGAAATTAAAATATACACAGCATGATTTATATGCTTCCATTTACCCAATCTATAAAGGATTATTCTCTGTATTGCCTTTTGAGTTATCTGAAATGAACATTACTGTTTATAAAAGGGCTGCTGGAGACTTAAGACCTTGTTGGTTTCTCCTGCAGTGAAAGATAGATGAAAGGTCATTACATTTCTTGCTGGTTTATGAAACCCAGGCTATAATCAGTGCATCAGGTGAAATATCTATTTTCCTTACTCAGTGATTGGCAGGGGGAATGGATTCAAATCTCTATCTCTGTACCATAATAAAGAACAAAAACTACTATTGCTCTTCTTAGTGATCTGGCTGTGAAAATAAATTAAAATAATCAATGTCAGGAGAGAAAACAAGAGGAAAATATTATGATGTAGCATATGAAAATGAGAGAGATGATATCTTGCATTGACATAATAATAAAATCATAATATCTTTATAAAATGATGGAGGTTTTGTTGTCCAGAGTATTTTCAAATCTTTCATGCTTGAAAAACATTGAGAGCTATAAGTAATATCTAATAAATCAACATGTTAAGCACTAATTTGTTTAGTACTATCTGCCAATACTGCCACTGTCAGGGCATCATTTTGTATATGGTAAATCTTTCACAGATGTATATCCTGATCAGCCAGGCTTTTTCAATGCCCTTTTTCTCAAATGGAATGGCATCAAGTTGTTACAATATTTTTGATCCTCATGGAGGAGTTTTCTTTCTTAATTTTTTTTTTTCAATTTAGGAATTGTTTAATTGAGCAATTCAAAACACCTACTGGTGTATAATATTAAAACACTTGCATGGTGCACTGCACTTGATCAAGACATGCTTACTTGGAACTCTCTTTAATAGCAGAGGACTGATTTCAAACTGATGGCAATGACTGTTGTTTATCTGGAATGGTAGTTCTGTAAATAAAAGACATCTGTCTCCAGTTTTGTCAGATTTGCATCCAAAATTTGCATCTCTGTGCCATAGATCACACAGCTGGAAAAAAACAAAAAGGCTGATTTATTTCAGGTAACACAGGAGAACAAGAAGAGCATATCATCTCCTTTGACACTTCCTTTCCTCAGTCTTGCCCTGACCAACCCAGTTTTCCTCCCTTTTTCCTTTTCCTGATGGATCCCTGTTCCTTAGACTCAATGCACAGCCTGGGTTCTCGAGCTCTGCAGAGGGAGTGTTGTACAAGGATCTCAATGAGAAGATCTTAGGCAAAGGAAACAAATGGAAGACTTTGAGCCTTCAGTCTTTCCAGCTGACTAATAATTCCTCTCGTGCCCCCAATTAAGCTTCTTGCAGCCTACTTCCACTGTGCTATCTGTTTTGTTTTCTTTTCCTCAGAAGTCACAGTAAATTCTTTGGATGTTTTCCATGCCCTGAAGCTGGATGTGGAGGTTACCAGAGATCTGGTTATATCTGAGTTATTCTGTTCACTACAGTTCCTCACCCTGGCCCTTATCCATGTAAAGATGGATATTCTTCTGCTCTAATACTGGCCCAGCAGCTGATCCTCAGCCTGCCTCTTTGCTGAAGTGTCTTGGTTTGCCTGTTCTCTGCCTCTTTCTGGCCTTTCTTTTGCTTAAGAAATGAAAGGCCCAAATAATCTGCCTTCTTTGGTGCAGGTGTCAGTGCTGTGGATAGGGAGCAGTAGACAATCATATGACTGGTCAATAGAATATTTATTATAATGAAGAAAAGTAAAAACCTTGTATGGAATCGTGTCCCTATTTCACACCCTATGGCAAGTTCTGCAGGCCTAGACACCTTGATAAAGAGGTTCCAGAATTTACCCTTTTCTTTTTAATACGCAGGTTGACACTGACTCTGTTTCTCAGGTATGCTGTCATGGTTGTGAGTACTTTTGTCCAGTGTGATAAATCCTGGCCTAAATGTTAGGGTCTATGTTTTGCAAAATATTCTTTGTAATGGATATGAGGTTTATGACACTGTAAATAGAGGGCATGGCTGTCTTTTTCATCAGAGGAAATAAAGAAAACAGTAAAATTTCTTATTTTTTTGTGCTGTTGGGTCAAGGTTTGACTTAAACAATAAGCAATGAGAGGCCAGTTCAGCCACTGCTTTTAACGGTGATGGTGGTATGAATTCACATTCCTCCAGCTTTTGATAACCTGTCTTAATAGGACCCTGACCTCTGCTTTCACAGTGTCAAGCACGGTAGAAATAACAAACCATGAAAAAGTGAAGTTTGATGGCAGGATCTATTGGGGTTAAATTCTTCCAGCAACCTTTGAAAACTTGATTCTTCAGCAGTAGGGAGAAACAGGATGTCTGTGGCAATCAGTACAGGGATTGTGTCATACAAACTTGCAACAGAAGAATAGGTAACACTTTTTCTCTCATTTTTTTCAAGGAAAATGGGGGGATGGTGTGTGTGATCATTTGCATTGACTATTTCAGAATGTCTTTTAAAAAGACTTTGATGCATATTTTGTTAGTGAGAAACAGGATCTTAATCTCTTACTGATATTCCTTCCCAAAATTAGTTCAGATTCTTGCCTTACAAGCAGTGTGATGTTAATCAAGTGGAAATAGACAGGAATAAACAAATGCATAACTGCACTTTGCAGTGGGTTCTATTATCTTTTACTTAGTCCCCAACGGCTGCAAAAGCTGATAGAAATTCCTCTGTGCTGGACAGGGAGTACCCAAATCACACTTGAGAAATTCAGGATCAAGGCCCTTTCTTTCACTAAATTTATGTTAGGTGATCTAAAACACAAATCATGAATGTAATGCTGTTTCTCAAAATTATAGGGGTGATTGAGGCTTAAGTATATAAAGTTCTTACCTCACAAGACAAAATGTATTGTATTGAACAATAGTTATGTTAGTGAAAATTCATGTTCTTCCTGTAAAAAAAAGTTGATTTTTTTTATATTGTTACCTGTCTGGGTCTTTGTATCACGCAAGAATATATATAGTTGGAAGAGGTCTTGACGAAAAAGTCGAAAAAATTGTTTTGACAAGTATACTTAAAAAAAAAGGAAGGAAATATTTGTTATGAAGTTTTAAAGTTGTCTGACTTCTTAATGACTGTACCTCTTAACTTTTATAACTTCTGTTATGAAGGATTCAGAGTGCAGCCTAACCTAAGTGTATTTTCCAGCATAGAGGTCCTTCAGCGACATGCACGTACTGAGAAAATGGATATCATTTGTTCAATAGCCTCTGAAGTGAACAAAAAATTGTTCTATTTGTTCTATCTATAACAACAAATTATTCTGTGAGAGGGAGGTGCAAAGAACATGGGAAAGAATATTTAGGTCATACTAAGGACATTTAAGCCCAAGACATAACCAAGAGCACCCCTTTAGCTGTTCTGAACTTACCTATTCTAATCTTACTTTAAGATTAGAGCTTTTCATGATGAGTCAGGATAAAATGCCATTTGGAAATTTATTTATGTGCTGTAGAAAATCTGCACACGCAGGACCAGACTTGACAAGAAGCTGTGGAGGATTGTTAAAGAGGAGAGAAATTTGGGAGATATGGTAAAGAATGCAGAGAAAGGCATCTGGTGTATGTGCATATGGACTCTGTTCCAGATATGCAGCAATATAAATGTGGGTGTGTAGACAGGAAACTGAGGGAAGACTACAGGGCAACCACTGGAGAGCAGGGCAAGAGGATAAAGTGTGGAGGAAAGGGATTTATGAAGTACGGTGACTGAAACCATGTACGTATTCTCAGTGCTCCCCAAAGCAAGCATTGCACAATAAAGTGCAATGGAGTTCAAACTAAATGTACTCCATTGTTAGAGCAATGCTGTAAACCACCTGAAATATTACAACTGTTACCTGTGGCATCATTAATATCCTGGGATTATTTCATAAATCAAGTCCTAAAACATAATAGAGTGGAGAGGGTCGGTGCTTTCTGTAAAGATGAGATTGAATTGTAAGAGAATTAATGATACCATCATTACAGCCTTTAATCTATTTTACAGAAAACTGCTTCTCCTTTTATGAACACTTTGTCCTTTAGAAAATTCTCTAATATTTCTGAGTAAGCAAAAATTTTGAAGTTTTCTTCCAAGTGTTTAAAATAAAGATCTTTTGTTTGTTCTTTTCACAAGGAAAGAAATAAAATCAGCAACAGTTTGTTTAGTTTTCTCTGTAGAAGCAAGTAAATACATGAGGTTTCACTGAGGCCAAGTTTAGCTGTATGCACTGTGCTTCTGAGTAAACCACATAGTCACCAGTGGAGCTCGTATCCTTGCTACTAATGCTTGAGTAATTGTGGATGCAAAAATAGATGTATGTGCCTGACATTTAGGAGAAACAAAGACTGAATAACTAACTGCAGCTAGAAACAACCAAAAGAAATTCTTTATTTCTCAGATAAAACACTGACTTCCTTGCTGAGTGTCTTAACAGAGCAGTTTAACAGTTGTTATTGGTGTAGTTTGAGCTTTGCATCAGGGAAGAATTTCTATTTTTCTTTTTTGATCGTTAGATCTCTGCTTTTTATTTTCATGAATTGTACATTGGACCCACTTTCTCTTATGGAGTTTTTTGTGATAATTCCTCCAGTCTAAAGATGATGCTCAGTGTAACAAAGCTAATGAAAACCTGACCTTCAATCTAAACTGTAACCAGTTCATAACAAGCTCTCTTTTCCTGTGCTTCATTACTGCCACAAAACCTCTTTTTTTTCATACCTCAGAATGATAAGGCAGGATGGGGAAAAAAAATCATTTTCCATCACTGGGCACGCATGAAAGGAAGATGGGCTTAAGCATGCAGAATTGATTTATTTGCATTCTTCTATTGCCTTGGATGCTGCATCACTGAAAGAAGTTAATATCATATCTTTGATTTGGCCTCTGGAATGGCAGGCCCTGAAAATCAAGCATGCTTATTAGACCAGACAAATAATCTAGTCCAATGGAGTCCCAGCATCTATTGATTCATTTGGAAATGCTGCAGACTTGTAGCAAAAAGCTTTTTGGAATCTGTGGCTGGCCATGTGGCATGCTTGGAGCAAAGAAGAATGTTTTGGAATTGGTTAGCTCTCCTGAAAAAGCAATTGTTACTTGCTTTTTTAGTGCTTCTGAATATCACCTTAACCCCACCAGCCACTTGCTTGTAGTACTTCTCTTTTCCACTCGTTATTCTACTCTTGGCATTTTCCTTAGTCTCCTGCAGGCTCCTCACACAGTGAGAGTCATTGGTGTCAGCAGAGTGGTGACATAACCACAGGATTCCTGGCTGTTTTAAGAACAGTACAAAACTCTCCTGTTAATCTTGTATCTCATGTAATTCACTACAAAACAAAGCTCCTTATTCAGATATCTCCCAGTCTAATGTCCTGATTCAGCCCCCATCTTCAAGCAATCCCACTAGCTCTTCTCCCAGTTTACAAAGTGAGAGGCAGGAAAGGGCTGGTCTCTGTGGTAATGGTATGAGTTTGTTCATTGAATTCTGATTCTGCAAAAGGGGCTTCTTATCATATTGACAATGTGATATGCCAACATTTCTGCTGTTGGCTGATCTTGGTGATGGACCTTGCCTTAATCTTAACCATAGACTGAGTTTTCTACTCTCAGAGCAGGGAGTCCCTAGTGAAGTAAACATCATTCCGTGCCTTGAGCTGATGATGAATCATATCTCTGTTTTAAAGAATAGCAGTTGGAAGCAGAAGTCACTTTCAAAAAGTGCCCAAAGTGACACTGGAAAATTAAGGCCCTGTCAGAACTGGAACCCAGCAGCTCAGTTGTTGTCCCTTTAGTCCTTCAATGGAGCTTTAGCAGAATTAGTCCAAATGAGGGCCAGATTAGCTCCTGACCCTCTGAAACCCAGCTGTGGACTTTGAGGTCATCTTTCTATCTTCCAATACATTGCAACAACAAAAAAAAGAATACCTGAAAACTCTGACCTAAGTGAATTTCATTGTTCTTTTCTTTCTGAATTACTCCATGGATGAATTCATACCGTTTAACTTTTTTAGAAGGCAAACCTTTTCATAGACACAGCAGTCAAAAATGCTTTAGAATCTGTGAATAAAAGTGTCCATATCTTTTTGTGTCTGATTTTACGTTAGATAGGTGCACAGTTTAAATGTGAAGCAGGAAGCAGCAAAATCTAGTCAGGAGGTACAATAACCAGCAGCAAGTGTTTCAGCTCAAGTGGAATAATGACCAGGCAATCAAGGAAGATGCTCTCCTGCCTCTCAGTCAAGAACTTTGATACCCAAATCCATGTTAAAACCACCAGCCTGTCAGTGAATTGAGTGTACACTTCAAGAAAAGTAGCCCATAAATTAACTTCTAATACTGATGACATTTCCTTCAGGAGACTTTCACTGGCCTTCATGTTTCAACATTTTAGGACTGGCACACTTTTCCTTCTATTTGCCATCCAGCCCCATAAGCCATGAGGGGTTGATTATTTTAATATTGTAATGCTTCAGAAAGCTTTGCAAAAGAAGCTGAGCACATTTCCCATTTGGGGCAGTTAGCAAAAGGGAGAAGGAACCAGCAACATGGGTTTGTCTCTGGTAAATGTGACTGTTAGAGGTGATCTCTGAGAAAGCCCATTGCCTTCTCCATTTTGTAAAATTTGCTACATAATTAGGGTTGAATCAGAGAAATCACCATTTTAGCATCCTTGGTCTTTCAGAGGTAGATATATAAAGAATGAGAAAAGAGAAATGTGTGCAAAGCTTTTGAGCACAAATACCTTTTTGGCTTTCAGAACTCTGCCCTTCTTCACCTTAGTCACATTTCTTTTGGGAATTCACTCTAGAAGGGAAATAGAGTTATTTGTTTAAACTTTGACTGGTAAAGTGAAAAATTATAGCTGATTATTGATTTGTTTTTCTGAATTAAAGGTATGCTGAAATTACAGATTGTCACCAAAGAGTGAAATATTACTGTCCTGTAAATATTAAATGGGCTGTGGCAGAAAGGAAATCAAATATAAACTTCTTTTTGTTTTCTGAACAGTTTATTGCCTACGAAGTATAGTCAGACTGTTCCCTATTTCTGCCCTATTCCTAATTGTAGCTCCTAATTATTTGGGATCATTATGTATCTTCCATCTTCCAAAGGTCAAAAATACTAATTCTCTTCATGAATAATTTATTTAACAATTGATTGGGTAATGAGTGAAATAGCTGAATACATTTTTCACTGGAAAATATTAAACTATATAGTGATATAGTCATGAAATAAAAATAAATGGAAGAAAAATCGTTCAAAAAAGAAGTAATTACAGGAAGTAACTTAGCTGTAAGACTGGATATTCTATTTGTCTTCATGAACTTCATCCTTGGAGTATACTTTAAACTCTCAAACCTTAGTGTTATACACATATTTCTTTAGATGGTAAGATATTAGGTTTTATCTTTATTTGCACATTGTTCTTAGGTAAATGAACAGTTTGGAGAAATCTGTCTGTGTTTTATATTTTCACTTTTTCATTGAAAGTTTATTTATATCAGCAGGTGTCCTAACTCTGCTCACTCTGTTACCTTCTTGTGCTGGATACCACAGACACATCTGATGAAAGGCAGCTCTTGTCCAGATGATCTCAGTTTAAAACAAGCAACATAAGTAATGCACAGCAGAAGTGCAGGGAACTACCTGCCTGAGTGATAGATATTATAGTAGAAACCAGGAATCCTGTTTTCTTGTTTACTGCTTTACTCCGATGGCCTGGGCAGTGCTGGTTACCTGAACATTTAAAAAAAATTACAGTTAACATAGCTTGGTCAGATGTCTGTTTAAAATTTCAAAATTTTTAAAATAAGTATTCTCAAACATCTAATAAGATTTATTCAAAGGCATCTGTGTTTCTGTAAAATTCCTATTGATGCACCAAACTTTTTACACCAAGTCTTTAATTTCCAATAAATGTTGGTGACGTTAATTAAGTGTTAATTTCTTAACACTTTGTTTACAAAAGCACTAATAAAAAACCCAATGCATATCTTTGTTTCCTCTTGATTTTCAGTTATAAAATATCGAAGAGTAAAGTAAGTTGTAAAATAAAATTTGGAGCTTGGTGTTTTTGAAAATCTCTTGGTTTCTGAAGGCTGTGCAGGGCTGCTCAGAGAGCTGAAAAAAAAGTAGAAGCATTTGACAGTGATTTGATATCTGAATCATTTGTTTAGCACTGAAAAATGTAGTCATGCTCCTTTGCACTTGCTTCATTTCTCTCGTAGGAAGTAGCAGAGCCTGGAACAATGAGGCTCTGCCAAACATATTATGACACTACAGATTGTTCTTCTCTTTCTGAACTGAAAGGGAAATCTTTTACAGGGACAGGCTGTGCCCAGTGCCTGCTGTTACTGAATGCAGGCAAAAGGGCGGGGACAGAACAGTTGCAGTCTCCTGCAGGTGCTCAAATTCCTACAAACACCATTCTTTTATGCCCTTTTTCGCCCTCCTCCTTTTATCATGTCCATAATACTTTTAAATATTTGCTTATGTTATTTTATTTATATACCTGGTTGAATCTTATTGAAATTACCCTCACATTCCATAATCTTGTAGTATGCTAGTTTAACACTATAAATACCCTGCAGCTGTAGCAAATATCTTTCCCCTGTCTTTCAGAAATCCTTTAGGTAGTGTCGGCCAACTTATGTTCACAGTTTGAGTTTATTTTCCAGTTGTAAAAGAGGAATAAATTTCTTTTCCTTATATTAGAAAGTCTACTGAAGAAAGATAATAGACCCCAATAGGGCAAAAAGCTTCCCACAGAGAGCTTCCAATATTGGAAGACACCTGGGCATAGACCCTGGAAGAAAGGATGGGGTAGGAACAATTCTAGAACCCACTTGGTGTTGTCTTTGATGCAAAAGTCAAATGGGGACTGGCTTTTCATCCTGTCCTTACTTATTACTTATCAACCAGAAGGTCTGGTCCATGATAAGTAAGTGTCTCATCATGTAACTATGTAATATTAGAATTATTTTGAAGGCACAGCTAAGTAAAGTAAGAATTATATCTGGAAATGATGATTTAGATAATTCTTCATCAGCAGAGTACTACATACATACCTAGATATCATCATGGAAGGTGCTGAATATTATTCAAGCATTTAATGGCAGAGTGTAAGGAATTCTATATTTATAGTGTGCTCTTCAACATATTATCTTACTACAGATGTTAACCAGCCATGCTACACTGAACTCCTAATAATGAAGAGACTCCATTCTCAAACTTGTGTTTAAATCTGTTCTTGTTTTACTCAGTGTTTAATAAGTCAGTTTTAATATGGAATAATTGAATTCACACTACAAAATAATAGCATAAGAGATAAAGCTTAAATTCATTATTTGGAGAGCAAATCCTGTCCACCAGCCTATGCATCCCAGTTTCTCCAATACATCTTGTGACAAATACCATTGTGAGAAAGGCTGGCACTCAGAAGATTCATTTAGGAGGCTGTTTCATGCGACAAAATGCTGGAGGCTGAAGGCCACTTCTTCTTTCAATTGTATAATATAAATTTTTAGGTCTGAAATATTCTCTCCAGTCTGAACTATATTTGTTTCATTAGTCACTGTTCTAGTACATAGACTACAGAATTTGGGCTAATGCTTTACAAAGTGTATATCATTCTCAGGTTAAATATCAATAAATAACAGCCCATTTCTATGCTAAGAACCCCTTCTGCCAAGTTTACAGCCATGGTAAATTCAATTTTATTTGGTAACCTAATAGCTACTTCTTATGAAAGGTTGTTTCACCCATAAACATCTGCTTTTAATCTGCCTTTGCACTATGATTGTTTAAAAGATACCATCATTTTTTGACTTACTGTATCTATTAGAGCTGTTCAGATTTTATCAAATTTGTTAATATTGTGCAGCTTTTTCTTTAGCTACTGAAAAAAAAAAATAATTTAGAGCACCGATATAGAACACTTAATGAAATAACTTAAATCTCTATTTTTATTTCTTCATTTTTGCAAGTTGTTTTAGTTTACCTGTAAAATAATCAGTGGTATCAAGTAATATAGTGAACTTCAGGATACGTCTGTTTGCTATTCTTCAAATTCTATGACTCACTAAACTGAAGGCTACATTAAAGCCAGAAGATCAGTTTTACTTAGAGTTGGTTCATATTGCATATCCAAATGATACGCTTTAATGGGTGTCTCTTCCCCTAAATCTCCAGTAAAATGCCACGTTTGAAAGCTGGTATTTTTATTGGGAACATTCTGTGATACAAAACTCAGCGTGCTGCTTTCCTCTGAGTGGGCCTTGCAGGCTGGAGCTGCTATTGCAAGGAATATTCAAATGCTTATTATTATGCAAAAATTTGTATCATTCTCAAGACAGCCTATTCACAGAATTAATGATGTCATTGTTGTTGGTTTTCTGTAATTTGAAGACAACAACCCCATTTGTAAGGGTGATGTAGAATATACATGTGAATAGGTGGTGGGGTTAGAGATGACCTTTCTGATCCGTGAGTTCCTGAATATGGATTAAGGAGGTCAGGCATTAATGCCATTCAGCTAACAAGTGAGCGATTTTATGCAATTCATTTGCGTCCCAGAGCACCAACTCCTGCATATATTAGTTTCAATATGCAAAATGTATTATTGTTCATCATTTCTAGTAACTGCTGGAAAAAGAATTCTGCCTACTGCTGCTGTTGGTTATGCTGAAAGATTTAGTCAGTGGCTTCATGTGAGTCAGCTTCCAGAAAGATATGAGCCCACAGAAGCACACTTCTGGGGTGATTCTGCTTTCTGCTCATAACTTCTCTTAGATCACCGTGATGAGTGTCTTCTACAATGGCTGATTTTCCTTTAGAAATTGCCTGTGCAGATTTCTAATTTGCCTTTCATTCTACTAGAGGTGTTTGTATAGCAGATATATCTTTTTTTTTATGAGTTGTGACATATATCTATGTCCACGTCTTCACAGACTTTCTGAAATAATTTTTAAAAGCAGGAGTCCTAACGTCTTCAATAAAACACAAGGAGCTTGGATTAAATCTTTTTCCCTATCTTCTTGATAGCAGAGATATAGTCCAAATTTGAGGATTTTAACCAAAAGGTAGTATGATGGTTCCAACATCGTTTTCTTTTGGACCAGGTCCAATTTCAATCTAATTTTCTGAAAATGCCCAGTGAGGCTGTGAATATGATCAAGGCCTCTCTCTATTTCCTTTTCCCTTCAGTATATGGGATTCAATGTGCTGTGTCAGCCCTGCAGCCAAAGATATACCTATTGAGCTTGCTCTAGAGAGGTTAAGGCAATTGATTTTTCATCTTTCAACTACGTACTCAGAGTTTTAGAAGTCTAGTGTAGTTTTAAAGTTGTTGGGGTTTTTTTAAGAAACAAAACTCAACACTGCCTTCACTTATTTGTCATGTCCTTCATCTGTAGGATTCAATCATCTCACAGCTTAGTCCCTGCACAAAGGGATCAGGTGAATTCTATTCACTGAAGAGCAAAGACATCTGGATTAGTTCCCTGCTGCTAAGGCTTAAGGAACTGAATTGTGCTGAATAGAGTTCATTCAGCTCTAAGTTTCTGTATTTTATAACCTAGTTTATTAATGACTGCAGATTACATTATTACATAGCTCTAAATGGTTGTGACTCTCTAGACAAAATTGAAATTCAGGAAATTTGGTTTAAACATATGACAAACTTTTTTACTGAAGGTTGAGCACTTGAGAGATTATGGAGTTTATATCCTTGGAGATACTCTAAACCCAAGAGGACAAGGTGCTGAGGGACCTGGTCTAGGTGACCCTAAGGGGTTTGAATCAGATGACCTCCAGAGGTCCCTTCCATCCTTAACTGTTCCATGATTCAATTAAATGTTTTCACCTTCCAAAAGACAGGATAGCATCCTGATTCCTTCAGTGAAATATGCCTCAAATGTGAATCAGATCTCTCATGTAAGGCAGCCTTTGCACTCCAAGTGGTTAAATGTGTTCTCATTATCTTTGTGTAATTTCAGCCATGGAAGAAGTGAACTCTTTCAGTTTGAGCCATACTAGCAAATAGCTGGGATGGGGGAATGCTGTTCCCAAGGCAAATGTGCACCCACTCTTTTAGTCATCCCTGAAAAGTTGAATTCAAGATATATTAAAAAGCTAGAAATACATAAAATCCTTAATTTACTTTATGACATAACATTGGTAAATACCACTGAAAAGACTGCATGTGTCCAATGACATTTGTAATGGAATTAAAAACTCCAGAAAACAAGATTGTGCGGGGAGAGATGTGTGGGAAATGTCTGCCTCTGGTTTAACACAGTGCTGCCAGTCAGAGATGGGTAAGGAATGTCTCATCAATCCAGCAAGGCTAACGAAAAAGAGGCAGCGAACTGTCACTAGAAAAAATACGTACAGAAAAGTGTATGACCAAAGATCAAGCAACAAAGAAGAGAGGAACTGAAAGATCAGCGTGACCTGGGGCTGCTGAGCTCCTGCTTTCAAACACAAAGCAAATCCGAGCCTAAGCTCTGCTTGCTGTAAAGAACACGGCCCGCTTCCTACGTGAGGTTCTCTAATACACAGCAAAAAGTGACCTTTAAACTACCTTGACAGATAGCAGCTGACTAGAAAATTACAGTCATTAACAGGATATCGAGAGAGCAGACTATTGTAAAAAATGATACTAAAAGGCAGATGTTAACAATTTGCAACCCCAAAAGACAGCTACAATAAAACCCTACATTTCCAGTGTTCTGAAAAAATTGTTATTGAGATTCAGCGTACACAAAAATAAAAGGTGCATATGTTTTTTCCAACATCTCTAAAGCCAAGCTTTATATGAACAAAATTTAGAGAATATTCCAATTATTTAAATTAAAATTTGTTGGAAAATTCAGTTACTTGAAGCAGTTGAAAATGAAAGTTCCAAATGAAATTGGTTTATTCTTGTTCAGTCCAGGTATTTGTTAGTTGAAAAACCTATTAGGATTAAACCAGGGAAAAAAGAAGTTAGAAACAATGCCTTTAGAATTTCTCTTTCTAAATGATTGTTGACCCAAATGAAAAAAAAAAAAGTAATTTAAGCCTTTCTTTCTGAATTTCCATAGCAATACAAACAACAGGTTTTTTATGAGCAAAGAGTTGAGGCTAAATTGTGGAGATTTTTGCACTGTGCATATACTCAGGGGAATTGTATCATATTTATATGAGTCTGTTTATTTTCCAGAAAAGAAATTGTGTAGAATTGGTTAGCATTTCTTTTTAATGTCAGTTGATGTCGCTTGATGAAGCAGCTGAAAATACACACCTGGGCAATACTGAAACATGTAATGCCAAAATCTTTTATTAGATATGACTTTATTCAGTAATTTTTTTCATAGTTTACTGAAAATACATATCAAAGTCGTAAATCCTCTTCAAATGTAGAACTTTTTAAAGACTTTGCTTAAATAATAGAATTGGTTTTTTAAAAAAGTTTATTTTCATACAAATCAAAGCTATATTTTTTCTTTCTTTTTCATTTGAGACATCCCAATGTCTGCAAAACTTCTTGAGTAGAAGTCTCTCCTCCAGATGTTTCTGGAATGCATCCATTCTCTCTTCTTCTTTTCTTTTTTTAATCACTAATTGCTCTGTCTTTTGAGGTGGATGGTTAAAAGTTAAGTGTTTGGGGAATGTGACTGTGAGGCCATGTTCAATTAAGGCCAGCAAGGGCACAAGAGGGACCATAACTCATGGGTGTTTCTGATCACTGACCCTGAACTTGCCTTACAGTTTGTCACATAATTATGACAGACTGAAAAGAATTACAATGAAATATGTTTTTGGGGAGTGGCAGGCTTCCCCTCCTGTCTTAAGAGAGACCTCTGGAAGCACAGTGTGCTGTCTTTGGAGCCTCTCATTCTCCAGATATTAAATATGAAACATTTGAAATTTGGGCTTCTGTCCCGTTCATTGTCTCACTTTTTTTAAGAATTTCTGAAGTTTCCTTTCCTCTCTATAACTGGATCAAGCAAACTGTAATTTACTGATTATCTCGTTACTTTGTCCATGTCTTTTATAAAGCACATGATGACTTGATACTTGCCAAATTCTCATTTGCTTGGTTGGCGGACTTGAGGTTTCTTTGGCTGCAGCATCTCAAAAGGTTTTCTCCAAAAGATGAGGTGACACCTCTGGTGCAGAGCAATGGCAGGTTCTCTCTGGCTCTGCTACCACAGAAGCTTTGTTTAGAGTGATGTGTTTACACAAAACTAAACTATGTCACACCACTCATAATGTCTCCAAGCTATTGAATCATTACACCAATACTGACCAAGAGGAAAACAACAGAGGGAAAATCTAAATGCAACAATTTCTTCTTAGGGAGTAAAGAGAAAACTCAGAGAAGGGATATAAAGGTTAAAAGAGAGAATCTCTTGGTTTCACACTAATTTACGCTCCCTACCACTGCATGGACCGTGCTGGTAGAGCTTCTTGGGTTGAAATAATTTACGGTCAATTCCTGATTTTACTACCACTGGTCAGTCTTTTTAAATGAAAGTTAAATTTTGCCAACTTTATTTCAGGAAACTTCCCGCTTTCCATTCAAAAATGGGCTTACAGACCTACATGAGCAAAGACTGGAAAATATTGTCCCACCTTTTTGCCCACTGAGACATATTGGGAAGCAATAACTGTCAGGGATTCCTCCTGCCTTTTTTTAAAGTTGGGGAAAAAAATCCTGATGTTTTTGTGAGCAACAATCAGGCAGGTGAATGAAAATGGATTGAATAAACCAGCTCTTTTGCTAAGGAGTAAAATTTCAGTTGTCTTTTCTATTTCTAATAGAATATTAGAAATATTTTTAACACTATTTTATCATACATCTTAAACATTTGAATGCAAATTCATTATGAGCCCTACATATACTTTTCACATAAAAAGTTCAAGAAGGATTTTTTTCAATTTTTACATTTTCCTCCTTCTTTTTCATTTCTTTCTCAACGTATTTTAAACTAGAGGCTGACTGAAATGGAACGGGTACAGGGTTCTCTTTCAATAATATTTTAATATTATTTTTAATAATTATTTTAAAAATAATAATAATTATTTTTTGTCAAATAAATTGCTTTCTGCCCTACAAGCAAAGTTTTCATCAATTTTGTGTGCTTTTGGTTTACTATTGAGTTGTTGTCATATTTAAAAAGAACCAGTAATGAGTTATGAGAGGATGATATATTCAAAAAGAATAGATGTAGTTCAAAAAATTAGAATTTATGTAACCTAAGCATAAGATATTCCACAAGGTCCTTTTTCTCATCCCATTCAAGGCCAATGCCCAGGAGTTCTTAGGGAGTTTGAGATCTCCTGGAAGCCAGTGGTTTCCCAGGAACTGGGATGTTAGCCATCCTCAGCCTGCAGCTCTGTCAATTTACTCTTCATGTTTGCAAGTGGAAATGAGAACCTGTAACTAAACAGAAGGGCAGGTAGAAGGTTCCAGCTGGTTTCAGTTACTTGTGCACTTTTGTTTGGTGTAGGTTTTTTATGCTTTTCATCATTTTTTTGGGCTTGATCTAAGTGTGATTGAAGGTCAGTACAAAAACGTCTGGGTGACTTAGAGCACGACTTGCATTTGAAAGGCAAAGGGACCTGTGTCTCTAAATCAGTTACAGGTGTCTGGGAATCCCACTGAAGCTACAAACAGTCCTCCAACCTCACCATGGATTAAATGTGCCCTGAGTTCCAAAGACAAATTTCATAGCGAGAATTAGTTCTACAGTCTCGTGTTGTCTGTAGCTGGGTTAGGCAGAGTGGTAGAATGGCACTGAGAGGTGTGAGGGTCCTTGTTTTATAGGTTAATGCTATTTCTGTTCCCACAGCAGCAGTGTATGCCTTGTTCATATTTATTAACCTTTTATTTTGAAGCGTTATGGTTATTTGAATGATAACACAGAAAACATAATTAATTTATTAATTATTTGTGAAGTTCTCTAAAGGGATGTTTAGGTTTTAATCCGACATGTCATAGGGGCAAAGAAACTCCATATAACCATAAATTTATAGTAATATTAATCATGAGGATTTTTTGATCTCAGGAGTAATTTTGGGGGAAATTATAAGACTAAAGCTGGCATGAAATCCGGAGGAAAAAAAAATTTCTTTTGCCCTCCTGATCATTTTTTCTAATAACCTCTTTTCAATAGCTACACCAGCTTTACCAGCCCCAGTATTTGTCTGAATTAGGTGTGTGGACAGAATCTAAGAACACACACACCCCCCAAAAACAAACAAACAAACAAAAAAAAA